>JANEYF010004021.1:0-190701 GCA_029963845.1 Rhamnusium bicolor | reverse complement strand
AAGGGATTACAAAATAGACAAATTTAATTAAGACCAATTATTAATGACTTTAATAATATATCTCGTAATATATAAACATCAAAATTACAATTAACTTCGGAAAAAAGTATATAAGTTCAATAAGGACCAAAGATATCACATAAATGAGGAAAAGTAATATAGTTTACTTAAACTAATAATATAACAAAAAAGAAGTAACTAACACACGAAAGACATATCAACGAAAAAACAATGCCAAAGTCTCGTCGCCCTCCTTGGATAAGTGGATAAATTTATTAGTTTTCAGGAATACAACAATTAATGAAACTTGAGTCCGTTAAATTCTAATAATTTTCTGCTATTTATGCCATAAGTTAAATAAACAAAAGCAAGAATTTATATAAACATTACAAGGTATCCCTTGATTCCCGTTAAACAGCTGTTTATTGGTTGACAAAAAAATTAAATACAGTATGCAGACGGGACACAATATTATATAACATCAGAAAAACCTAAGACTATAATTGTATATCCAAAAAGAATTATATAACCTTTAATACTGGGGCTTCCTTTTTACTATGGAAAATCCTCACTTTAGGCAAAATGTGGTCGCTGTATATTTTATTACGGGTTATCCTTTGATTAGAGAAAAACTTAACTTTGTTTCTATTCCCCGAATTACCATAATGTGAAAATATATTTAATTTTGTAAAAGTACAGTAAAAATACGAAAAGTATCCCCAAAACTCGAAAACGTTAACTAAAAAAAAAGCCTGAAATAAACTTAATATTTATTTTAAAATCAGAAAGAATGAAAATATATTTAACCGTCACAATTCACAAACTAAATTTCATAGATTAAATAGAATTTTTCCAGATCACTTCATTGGTCTATATTCTTAAAAAGGAACCAAATATATCATGTCATCACTGTCATCAGTTAACATTATTCGGTACTTATCAATCCATCAACAATAATATGTAATAAACAGATTTATCTAATTGCTGTTCCTTGCAGATCTACCTTACTTCTCTCATTTAGCAGCTGTCACGTTACTCCCCTTTTTGTGACAAAAAAAACGGCTCCGTATTTTTACATATGACAAATACTAATAATAATAAACAATATCAGGAAATACTATAATTATTTGAAGTATACAGGGTTTGGCAGAAGTGAACCGTTGTTACACCCCCTTCCAATGCATAAAATGCAAAATGCATAAAATTCAACTTTAAAATAATTTAAAAAAATCTTAATATCATCGTAAAGAACTATTTCGGCCGAATAGGGTGCGTGCACATGACGACAGAGATAACCTCAAAAACAGATATTTGGACTAGGCTTGTTTCAACAACGCATAGCAAGTGAAATTAATTGCAGCAAAGGCGTGTTTCAAAAATTAAACAAAAAGTGGTTAGAAACAACTCCAACTCCAATATTTGTCCTAAACATACAAACTAACTATAACAAGTGAAGTTAAATAAAAGCTTTTAATAAAATTATGTAAAAAATACTTTTTTAAGAACAAGCCTTTATTATTTAGATGTACCAAAACGAAAAAAATAAATATAGTTTTTTCATTGGGGCAATGCTAAAACATGTCGCGCACGAGAAGAAGTATCTAAGTATGTATTTTTTTCTCTTGTCTATTCACGCGACAAGCTTTTAGCATTGCCCCAATGAAGAAACTATTATTTCTTTTCGTTCTAGTACATCCTAATAATAAAAGCATGTTTTTTAAAAAGTATTTTTTTACATAATTTTACTTTTAAAATTTTTAGTTACGTCTTAAGCTTATCGTATTCTACTCGTCAAACCCTTTCATTTGATACTCATATCAAGGGAATTGTGAAGAAAAAAGATAATCCGCCATCTTGTGGCGTTCGCCATGTTAGGCTTAGAATGACGTCATATAGCTTACCGTATTCTACTCATCAAACCCCTTTCATTTGATACCCATATCAAGAGAATTGTGAAGAAAAAGATAATCCGCCATCTTGTGGCGTTCGCCATATTAGGTTTAGAATGACGTCACATAGCTTACCGTATTCTACTCGTCAAACCCTTTCTTTTGATACCTATATCAAGCGAATTGTGGAGAAAAAGGTAATCTGCCATCGGGGCGTCCGCCATATTGGGTTTAGAATAACGTCACATAGCTTACCGTATTCTACTCGTCAAACCCTTTCATTTGATACCCACATCTTGTGGCGTTCGCCATATTAGGTTTAAAATGAAGTCACATAGCTTACCGTATTCTACTTGTCAAACCCTTTCATTTGATACCCATATCAAGGGAATTATGAAGAAAAAGATAATCCGTCATCTTGGGGCGTCCGCCATATTGGATTTAGAAGAATATTACATACACCATAATATTCCATTGTCACCAAACTCATATACTATACGTAAATGAGTTTGGTGACAATGGAATATTATAGTGTATGTAATATTCTTCTAAATCCAATATGGCGGACGCCCCAAAATTTCAAAGCTCTAGCTTAATTAGAACTAGTCGAAATTTTGATTGCAATATTTGACCTAAACATACTAACAAACTAACAGGTGAAGTTAAATAAAAGCTTATAAAAAAAGAATGCCACCCTCACCAAACAATCGATGGAAAAAACACGATTTTATTCGACTAACGTGTTTTTACAATTTATTACAAATAATTAACAAAGCCAATATATTTGTATTTTGTACCCATCCTAAATTCTCTCAAAAGAATAATCTTTTTTTATCGCCTTATTAAAAATTTTGTATTAGATACAATATAAAACATTTTTTGATGTCCATATGTCTATTTAAAACATAAAACCGATTCGACTGAATAGCTATGCTTATGCTTAATAAAGAAAGAGTATTTAAGAAAAACTGATGATCGTAAGTTATCGAGCCATTGCAACGCTGCCAAATTTCGGGCTAAACAACGTCTGTACAATATAACTTCAGTGTCTGCTGTATGCCACCCTTGGATATACAGAAACAACGCCCTCTCTTTTAGTAGCACTGAACTAAGTAGTGTATATCGAATATAAAAATATGACTTTTTGAAGCCTACCTCGAAATTTTGTATACTGGCTCCTGAGACATTCTATGACCGTTTAGTAATGATATACACAGGGATACGCTGATGAGCCCGAATGAGCGTCAAATCGGGCTACACAACTACCGTTCAATATAGTAAACGGGCTCGTATATGACCATGAATATCTTTCTCTCTCTCCCTATATATATATATATATATATATATATATATATATATATATATATATATATATATATATATATATATATATATATATATATATATATATATATATATATATATATATATATATATATATATATATATATATATATATATATATATATATATATATTGTTGTGATAATAATTGTTGTTTTTTTTATAATTTGGGAAAGGTTTGACTTGATTTATTAAAACTGTTGTAAAATTGAAAATTTTGTGATTTATTAAAATTTATGAAAATTGGCGCCTTTATTTTAAATTTGTATTTGCTTTTATGTATGCCCTTTGTATACCCAACTAGCTCAGATTTTATTTTAAAAGTTTTACTTACTGTTTTCAATTTTTTCTTACTCTTTCTCAGGATGCAGGTTCAATGGTTCTCAATAATAGCATAATTTCAGATTTTACACACAAAATCAGTACACATCCATACAAAAAACTAAACATTTTCAGAAAATAACAAGGAGTTGTTTAATATATTTTTTTTTCTAAAATTTTAACAAACAAAATTACAAAATATCTTAAATTACCTACCCAAATTTAGAATCTCGAGATTATTTACCTTACTTTGTTTTCTCGCTGCAGTTGGCTAAACTGTGTCGTTTCTTAAATCTGCATCAGCTGTTTCCACGTTTAAAGTTCAGATAATATGGCCGCTCAAACTTCCTATTGTAATTGTGTAGTGTATTTACTTTCTTCCTAGTGATTTATCCCCAGCTGGATTACCTATACCAGGTAAGTACTTGCAAATTTTCACTGTTTCTTTATTTTTTATGTTGTGAATTCTTATTTTATACTTTTTAATAACAAAACCTTACTTCTACCATTGATTTTACTTTATATTTCATTTCATTTCATTCGATTAGAAAATTTTTTCAAAAACTTCATTTTTTAATCAATAACAACCTACTATTCACTTTTTTTTCTCTGCTTCCTCTAATTTTATATATAAAAGTCACCAAATTTCAAAACCAAATGACTACTTGTGACAAATTATTTTTTTATGTCAAATATTTTTAATTTTGAAAATAAAAACTTTTATACTACATTTTGGTGCCTTTTTTAATACAATATTCTTTTCTTGATACTTTCCTGAGAATTTTATGTAAATTAGCATGTGTTACGTTCAGTATTAAAGTTTTTATCTTTCACGTCTCATTTTAAAAATTTTCTTAACGAGTGCCCTATAATTGTAAACAAACTCCGTTTTACAACGGGACGAGACTTGGCCTGTCTAGGCGGGACGGAATATTGTTCCGGGGAACGGTTTTCGAACCTTCGGGTGGTATTTCGGCGTGGAATCGGCTCTTCCCCGTCATATACCTGTCTCACCTCCTGTCGCAGTAATTCAAACTCTTTGATTTTTGCGGAGAGCGATGAGACATCGGTAAAATCGTTTCGGCGGATATACTGTCGGTAATCGGGTAGTAGGTTACGGTACAGCCATCGCAGCTCTTGTTCCGGATTCAAGTCTCCATGCCGACGAACAAGTGTTTGTAAGTCGGTGAGGTAATTCGTAGCGGGCTCATCCGGTTTCTGAAGGCGGCGGCTTATGTCTGCTTCCAAGTCCTCTAGATAGTTCACGGGGAAATAGAACGTTCTAAAGTCCCTAGTGAACTTCGCCCAAGTATCCCAGTGGGATTTATTGTTCCGGTACCACAGCAGGGCTGGGCCTTGGAGCAGTTCCGGGAGTACCGGCAGCAGCTGTTCCTGGCGAATGTTGATGTATGAGCAGATCTCATCCAACCTTTCCAGGAATGCGGCTGGGTCGCCTTTTCCATTAAAATGGGTGTTCCATTTATGGACTTGCCACGGGTCTAGGGCTGGGCTTTCCGGGGCGAATCGGTACGGTAGTGCAGCGGTAGCTCTCGCTACGGGGGGCGGCTGTAGGGAAAACGGTGGGGGGTATTGACGGAAAGACAGCCGGCGGTAACGGCAAGGTACATCCTTCCCGGATAAAGCGGATCAATCGTCGCTTCTTCTCTTCCACTGTGTCGGTTAAGTCGAGGCGGAATTTCCCTAATTCCGCGTCAATCTGGTCCTTCCTAAGTTTGTATATCCAGCTGAGGCGGAGATCTCCCAGCTCGATATTTCCGGTGTCCTCGTTGGAATCCATCTCTTCCTGCTTTTCTTCTTCGGTGGCCATGTGGTTGGCGGAACGGTAACGGTCGGTTAACGGTGCTTCTTGGGGCGAAACGGTAACGGTCGGTTAACGTTTCTTCTTGGGCGGAACGGTAACGGTCGGTTAACGTTTCTTTTTGGGCGGAACGGTAACGGTTATAGATACTGACGGTTATGATCTGCTGACTTTGTCCTAGCGGTCTTCTCGGTCTGCGGTGCACGAGACAACTCTCCGACAGACCTAACTCCTTAACAGCAGGACGTATCGAGCTGCAAATAACTGCGTTCGATTCAGCGCCCTTGGTTTGCTCGAAAAGGAGGGGTCTCTCGGCGGGTTTCTGGTAAGATCTGTTTCCGGTGAAATCGGGTGGACCGGTCCGGGTCCTCAATATATGGTGTGTTGCGGTACCAATAGTCACCCTATATAGGTTTTACCGACTTTCGACTTTTAGTGTCGATTCGGTACGCTTTTCTTCGACCACGGTGGTCGGATCGAGCTGAAACTAGCGGCAATCGATTCCGCACCCTCGATTTACTAGAAAACGATAGGTCACACGGCAAATCAATTTTTCCACCGGAGTCGTCAAGAGCTCCGGGAAAACAGTAAAACTGAGTTCAGACGGTGTCTTTCGATGACGACAACTCGGCAATTCTGGACTCGCTAGTTTTTAACTTTTGGGTGCACTAGGGCGCACGTTTTTTCGACGGAGTTAGTCGGATCGGACTGCAAGCGCTTGCAATCGGTTCGTTGGGTCCGGTTTAGTGCAAGACGATACCCCACATGCCTATATGGCGTTTGGGTACTCGGGGACGACTTCGGAAATGTTCGGGTCGAGTTCGGGTTTTGAGGTTCGGTTTCCAACCTCCTCTAGTGCCAACTCCCCTGAAACACTTTTCCGTGTCCCGGTATCTCTTCGCGTTCCAAAGTTACTAATAACTCCTTCGCGCATGCGCAAAACGGTTCGGGACTAGTTGGAATCGATTCCTCGTACTCGGTTTAGTCGAAAATGACACCTCATATGTCTATCTGCGACCTTTACCGAAAAAACAGTTGCTTTCGGGGACTGCCGAATTTCAGTAAGTTGCGATTTTCGGGTCCCTGCTCGGGCGCCAATTTGTGACGTACTTCGCTGCTCTAAGAGCGGAAGTGTCACTTTGACGCCTAACACTACGGCGGTGCTCACGGTACGGAGATCTCGGGCGCCAGTTTCTGTTTAGAGTGCAGAAACACCACTTTACTCTATCGGCGGGACGATAGAGGCCGGGCAACTGCAGTGAAGATACGGCTAAGCCAGGGGTCGGGAAAAAGGGAACTTACAAACTACAGTTAAGGAACAGACTCTCATTCAATATATGTACATTTATTCTACACGCTAATTATTATTTACACTTTATACACACCTTAGTAACTACAACTTATACTACAACGGTCTTACCTACAAGCGGTCTTATTCTACAAGCGGTCTTATACTACTACGGTCTTAACTACGGACAAGCGGGGCAGTAAGCGGGCGGTCAAGCGGTGCGATACGGTAAGCCGGTGAATGAAGCGGTGAAACGGTAAGCAGCGATAAATTAATCGGTCATAAGCAGACGGCGGACGGATACCAGGAGGGGAAGCAAGCGCCAATACAAGCAAACTATGCCTATCTATAGCGGTTATTTACTATCGCTTGGCTGATGGATGGTTCCGGTCTTATCATATGCCAAAGCTAGTACCTCCAAGGCGCCCTGCCAAAGAAAACGGACTCAGGCGGCCTGGAGGGCACGCGGTTTAATGCGGTTACGGTAAGGGGGGGGAAAGGAGTAACAAGCCTAACAGTGGTGAATTGATGATGACGACGGGATGGTCAAACTCCAAACTACCCTGCAGAATTTTTACGTGCTCAGGTAGCCCGGGGGACCCGCGGTTACGGACGATACCTCCAAGTCACCCTGCAGAATTTTTACGTGCTCAGGTGGCCTGGCAGGCACGCGGTTACGGAAGTACCTCTAAGTCACCCTGCAGAATTTTTACGTGCTCAGGTAGCCCGGGGGACCCGCGGTTAAGGACGATACCTCCAAGTCACCCTGCAGAATTTTTACGTGCTCAGGTGGCCTAGCAGGCACGCAGTTACGGAAGTACCTCTAAGTCACCCTGCAGAATTTTTACGTGCTCAGATAGCCTGGCAGGCACGCGGTTACAGAAGTACCTCTAAGTCACCCTGCAGAATTTTTACGTGCTCAGGTGGCCTAGAGAACACGCGATGGCAACTGACAGTACCTCCAAGTCACCCTGCAGAATTTTTACGTGCTCAGGCGACTACGGCAACCTACTTCCGGATCCTGGGCTGGCTTCCTCTCTGGAGCGGTCGGTGTCGGCACGTCTGGACGGTACGGGCGGCAGCAACGGACTGTTCTCGGATACTCTGAAAAATCCTCAAGCTACTAAACTCTGCCAAAAAGCAGAAGTAGGATGAGCGCGGTAGTCATGCGCGAAATATTGCAACTACGTCACCGTTTATCGACTTAGAAAAATTCGCAATTACCTTTGTATACCTATGCACCTCTATACTCACAAGTTTACGCAGGAAAGAATCACTGCAACATTTCGCAATGTTTCAATAGCTACACTAGCCGATGTTCGAAGAACAACTGAAAATCGTTTACGGCTGTGTATCAGGGAGAATGGGAACATTTTTGAACATTTAGATTAATTTCCAGTGCTTCCACACAGTTTCCTTCCAAATAAAGCTTTCGTTTCCTCTTTCTCTTGATTTTTTTTTGTCTGCAGAGAACTATCGTTACTTTCGAAATTTTCGTACTGAAAAGAGCCGATTTCAGCTAAAATTCACAAAACAATTGAAAATTGAGATTAATTTTTTAATAAACCTCGAATTGTGCCACTTTGCCATCAAATTCTTGGCACCTATGACAGGTGGACCCTTGATCCTTTATATCAGTGGAAAGCTCTTTCAAAGGGCGTTCCTTTGGTGTCATAATATACAGGGTGTTCTATTTGAAAAAAATGAAAAAAATGTATTTTTGGCGTTTCCTGACTCACCCGGTATAAAATGACCGATTTCGTTAGATCCGATGATAGTAGCGTAATCGTAAGTGTAATATACTTTATTGTTGTAAAATTTCGAGTGTTGATATTTTTCTTAGTATAAACGAACGAGTAACAATGAAATTCACCCAACAAGAGTTAACTGATATGATATATTGTTTGGGAGAAGCTGATAGGAATTGCTTATTGGCATCAAGGATTTATGAAAGCAAATACCCCGAGAGACGAACTCCTGATCCCAACTCATTCAAAAACTTGAAAGAAAGATTTGAGGACACTAGTAATGTGTGTTATACCAAAAGAAAATTGAGGAACATGGTTGTAAATAATGAAGAATACGAATTGACAGTTTTGCTTCAAGTGCAAGAGAATCCTCACATAAGTTGTCTTGAAATTGAACAACAAACCGATGTAAGTAAAACTTCTGTAAATCGTATCATCAATAAATACAAATATCACCCCTATCACATTCAATTACACCTAGACCTTTATGGGGAAAATTTTCAAAATCGTATTAATTTCTGCAATATAATGCTAAATAAAATTAACGAAGATGCCCAATTTTTATCAAAGGTTTTATTTATCGATGAAGCTACCTTTCGCAGTAATGGGACAGTAAATCGCTATAACATACATTATTATGCGACTGAAAACCCGCACTGAGTCAGGCAAGTGGATCACCAAAATCGATGATCAATTAATGTATGGGGTGGTATAATAGACAACCATGTTATTGGACCGTGGTTTTTTGAGGATGGGGCATTAAATAGCCGAAGATATCACAATTTCTTGCGTTTGAATTTAGAGGGGCTGCTTCAAGATGTAGATGAAGACGTCAGAGAGAACATGTGGTTCCAGCACGACGGTGCGCCCCCACATAACCATCGAATGGTAAAAGATTTTTTAACTAATTGGAGAGGGGAACAATGGATTGGTCGTGGAGGACCCATAAGATGGCCAGACCTAACTCTTTTGGATTTTTTCCTATGAGGTTATGTGAAGCAGGAGGTCTACAGGGTGAGGCCCACAACCAGGGAGGATATGCAGGAAACAATCGCTGCAACATTTCGCAATGTTTCAATAGCTACACTAGCCGATGTTCGAAGAACAACTGAAAATCGTTTACGGCTGTGTATCAGGGAGAATGGGAAAATTTTTAAACATTTAGTTTAATTTCCAGTGCTTCCACCCAGTTTCTTTCCAAATAAAGTTTTCGTTTCCTCTTTTTCTTGATTTTTTTTTTGTCTGCAGAGAACTATCTTGGTGCAGATAAGTTGATATCATTATTTTCGAAATTGTCTTACTGAAAAGAGCCGATTTCAGCGAAAATTCACAAAACAATTGAAAATTGAGCGTAATTTTTTAATAAACCTCGAATTGTGCCACTTTGCCATCAAATTCTTTGCACCCATGAAAGATAGACTCTTGAATCTTTATATCAGTGGAAAGCTCTTTTCAAAGGGCTTTCCTTTGGTGTCATAATATACAGGGCGTTCTATTTGAAAAAAATGAGAAAAAAAATAGTTTTGGCGCTTCCTGACTCACCCGGTTTAAAATAACGATTACTTTAGATCCGATAACAGTAGCATAAACTACAGGGTGTTTGACAATTTTTGACACCATCTAGATCTCAAAATGTTCTTCCATTACGTCACAGTGAGCTCAAAGTTGGCATGTTTTTGGTAGAAACTCACCCATATCATGGTACCAACCAATCGCAAACCCATCAAGTGGCATATTGTTTGAGTCTTCTTTAAAAGGAGAATTCAAATATGTAATAATATACCTAGTGTTCCATGTATATATATATATATATATATATATATATATATATATATATATATATATATATATATATATATATATATATATATATATATATATATATATATATATATATATATATATCTATTTATTTATTTATTTCATACACTGCCCAACAGGTACAAGACCCAACTACAGGGCAGGGGGATTCTGACATAGCTTAATACAAACAGAAATTGTAAATACAAAAAAAAGTTATAACAAAAGCATAAAGGAGTTAAAGCTTAAAATTAAGAACACATGTATGTAAACATTATTCGCAAACTATAAACCTTAGTTTAAAATAAACACGTACAATAATGAGAAATAAAAAACATTTTTTAATAGATATCTGATAAAACAAAGAAAAACAGGGAAAAGCAAAGAAAACAAAGACAGCATATTAGCCTGCATCATAGTAGCCTTTCAGATCACTAAGGCTGCAATTAAAAATGTGATATCTGTACAGATGGAGTTATGATTTTCATAGATTATGTGAATTACTAATATTACTGTAAATGGCATCAAGTAACAGAATTTCAAGAACTTTAGCAAAGTTGCAAATTATAGAGATTGCACGGAAGTTTGAGATATCTGATTTGTCACCTTTTATAACAATTGGGCAAACTTTCTACTGTCTCCACAAAACAGGAAAATAGCTCCATTTTAAAATTAAGTTAAAAATTTTCGTTAAAGGCGATGCAAAATTAATAGCGCAGTCTTTTAGTAAAAAAGCAGGGATACCATCAGGACCAGTAGTCATTTTGTTTTTTATTTTCTTCAAGGCCATAAGGACCTCCTCCTCCGTGAAACGCGATACCTGAAACACCATATACATATATATATTGTACTAGGACTTTTCGTTTTTGTTTTGTAACTGGAGGAAATCATTTCTTAAGTGTAAAAATTTGCATTTTTGGTGAGTTAATGTTCTTTAATCTCATTATCTTTTGTTTCTAATAATAAGAACAATGTTATTTAATTAAATACAATTCTTGCTCCTAGATTGAGTAGTTGTTTCAATAATTTCTATGATAAAATGTATTGGAAGTATTGTTTTTGGTTTATTATATACCTAAAACTTTTATACTAGCACATTCAGATAAGAATGACAATGTAAAATATAAGAAACTATAGCTATAGTCTGCGAAACCGATATTGTGACGGGACGTAAGGGTCCTCCGTCTTGTACGCCGCTTACATTAAAGCGAGAACGATGTTTTTGTTGGCACGCGATCGAGGTGGAGTTTAGCTTACATGCTGGGATACTTCAGAGCCGCACTTTATTTTGTTATCGATTATTCGTTCTATAAGTGCGTTATATGATATATTGTAAGTATAATATTATAAGATAAATAATAATTATTTAATATTTGTTTATTTGCTGGCATGTTTTTGAAAATAATTTGAGAAGATTATTGTGTTGCACTGAGTTGTATAATAGTGTAATATAATTGATAATTATTTTATAACTGTTAATTTGCTGGTGTGTTTTTGAAAATAATTTAACTAGGTATTTGATGTATAAATGTTTCGACCGTGGGAGACCTCTACGTCTACATCTTATTGTGTTTGTGAAAATGAAAGTGTTAGTGATTGCAGTGATAAAGAAAATGAAATTTCATTAGTGTTTTCAGTAAGAAAAAATCGGCTATATTTGAACGAGTAAGTGAAGCAAATTTGCCTTAATGTGTACAATAATCTTTTGAAGCGACGAGCTAATGACCCTAATTTGTATGATTTAGATGTACTAGGTAAAACAGCATCTCTGACTAACGGTCCTCATCCCACAATATACAAAATGATGAAAGAAGGTGCGCTCCCAAGAAAACAACAATGCGATGCCGGTCAATTGAAAACCTGGACCCATCGTTAGCAAAACGTTTAAAAACTTTAGTTTACGACGCGTATCAGAAAATTGAAATTTCAACTATTGACGTGGTGGACAGAAAATTAAAATAAATGGATTATTATCTAAAATATACCAAAAGAACTTCAGGAACTTGGTTGTGAAAAAATTGGATTTAAATATCAAACTATTAATAAACATATAGCGATTATGGAAAGTAGACGAATAGTGGATTTACGAAATTCATATCTAGAAGAAATAAAAGAACTCAGAAGGAAAAATAGATCAATTTATTATTCAGACGAGACTTGGTATGATACTCATGACACCGTAAAAAAAGAACGGACTGATGTATCTAAGAAATGTCAACCAGTTTAATTGCCCCCTAATAAATGGACTATATTATACTGTGGATCAGTTGATGGATGGGTTGATAATTCATTGAAACTGTGCGGAAAAAAATATGGAAGATTGTAACGTGGATTACCACAAGAACATGGAGGGAGAAATATTTGAGGAATGGTTTGAAAATACCCTAATTCCAAAATTAAAACCGAATAGCATTAATGTTCTTGGCAATGCGAAGTACCATTCGAGACAACTGTATAAAATTCCTGACAAGAGTTGCACTAAACTGGAGTTAAAATTATTTTGATGGAAAATGCGGAAATTTATAATAAAGCACAACTGTTGGAAGTCCTGCAAATGAAAAATTATGAGAAGTACATTATAGGTAATGTAGCGGAGAGATATGGCCACAAAGTGTTGAGATTACCACCATATTTCTGAATTTTCAACTCGATTGAATTAATTTGGTGTATATTAAAGAAAAATGTCAGAAAAGGAAATATTTTTCCGAAATTCGGTAAAAAATCGTAGGTTAATTCAAAAAGAAGTATTGAAAATTAACGAGGGAGATTGGGAAAAAGAATTAGGAAAGTAATTACAATTGAGGATGATTATTAAAAAATTGCAAAATTTTATATAAATAGTGGAAATAAATTTATTATAAATTTGAACAACGACAGTAGTTCATCTGAATGTGAAGAAGAGGGTGAGAAGGACGAGGATTTAGAGGAAGAAGCAATGTGAGGTGAGGAAAAGTGAAGTGATATCAAGTGAAGAAGTGAATTTTGTGATATGAACTACATTATTTAATTCCGTTTTTTGTGCTTTCGTAGTTCAGTGCTTGAGAAACATTCTTTTTCAGGATGTTATTATTTATTAATGTTATTATTATTTTTTTTCATTTAGATGAAAATATATCTTTCTGTTTTTATTATAGTAATAACTTTACTATTAGAATTTATTTTTAGTTTATTTATTGAGAAAAATATTTGTTTCTGTTACTATTTTAAGAGTATTTTTTTTTGTTTTTATTTTGTTTTTAAAGGTTTCTTGTTACTTTTTAAATAATTTCTTTATTCTATACTAATATTCCATACCCATCTGTTCCTAGCAAGAAATGCTCACACCTCCTCGTGGTTCTTGCTGAGTAGTAACAATTCATAATAAGCGAACTTGAATACTGTAACTGCTGTATGTGTCGTCAATACTTTAAAATCAATACTTTTATTTCAAGTTAATACTTTTTGTACAATTGTTAAATGGTTGCTAGCTAAAACCTACATTGAAAAAGTAAATGAGCAGACAATACAGTTAAATCCTGCACTGCGTTCCATAGCATCTTACCCCATGCCTCCCGTCACAATATCGGTTTCTCATACTATATTTATTATCATATTAGATTTAAAAGATTGCTTTTGTAAGACCCAATGATTATTTTATTATTTTTTTTTAGAAATGTATGAATACGAAGCAATAATATGTCAGAATTTTTGAATTACATGGATTTGTATCGTCATTAGCATACGTGGCTTGTATTTATGTGAAATCAGTTGAAAATTTAGGAAAGGTTTTTATTGATTTATTATATGCAAAGTCTAGAGTTGCAGCATTAAATTGTGTAATAGTACCAATCAATCCTTGAATGTATGTATCCGTTATCCAATGAACCCAATGGTCATAATCCGTTAACTTCTGCCAATTATTTAAATGCTTAACCCTTTACGTCAATTCCTACTACAAATTTTACAGATATTAAGGAAACATGTTTAAAGAGATTTAAACAATGTCAAAGGTGGAGCCAAAACTTTTGGACCTACTAAGTGGAAAGAAAGGTTTTCTACCTTTTGAAATCTGATGTCTTTTTCATTACAAAGGATGATCATCTACCATCCTCAAAATGGGATCTACAAGAGGCCAATAACCAAGATGTGTGTTCTTCCCAATAATGAAACTTCTTAATGACGTATAAAGTTGTTGAAACTCTGAGGCTCTCAAAGGGGCCGGCATGTTGTAGCACTTAATTATTTTTGTAGTTATCATGGACTTAAATTTGTTTTTTAAAAATAAATGAAATACTTTTAGTTACTAAGAGATTTATATAAATAAAATATAAAAGACAAGAATAATGTAATTTGGAATCTAATCAAATTAATTATAAGAAACCAATAAATATCTATTGAAGATAAATAATTTAAAGAACTTGTCTGGGTGGAAATTTTCCATAACAGTGAAAGAATAAGTTCAATACTATTACTAACACTATTTGTGTCACCTATTTTTGAATGTAATTTTACCGTTCTGCTAAGGTCTTTTAACACTATGTATCTCAGTAACGAAGTGTTTCCGGACTGTTTATAGAAATTTTTTCATTTATTTTTAGATTGTGAATCTCCTGCTGAGTGTTGCTGCATGTTTTTGAAACACCCTGTATATAGAGTGAATCAGTTCATAGTGAATCAAACTTCACCAGAAAATTCATTCATTGCAAAGAAACTATATGCAAGTTATCTATTTTCCAATTCCCAGTATCAGTATCGTAACCTTGCTCTATAATTATTAAAGAACATAAATGTATTATGTATAATACCTTGCTGAGAAGGATTTACTTTTTCAAATATAGTAAACGAGTCAAAAACAAGATTATAAAATAATAAATATAAATTTCATGAGCACAATTAACATAAAAAAGATGATTTGTATTAAATTATTTAGTAGCATATGTGCGTTAGATGTTGTATAATTATAATTATTATTAATGGAAACATGAAGTAAGTTATTATATTATATATTTAATTTAATAAACTAAAATATAGATATAATGCATAACTATGTTTGTGGTGTAAGTATGTAATAACGTTATCAATAATACTGCGTATTTGTGTGATTGTATGCAGAAATAATGTAGTATTCTGCATGTACCGGGTGTACCACTTAAAATGTAAGTACAAATGTAAACGTTATTATCTTAGATACAGAAAAAATGTCTGATACGAAAGTTATTGTATACCAAACTAATGCAGTCTAAACTTACACAGTATGTTAAAATTGTCCCTGGTCAAATCAAGTTTTATTTTTTAAATAGAATACCCTACATATCAATTTGTACTCCAATCGATATACAAAAAAATCTATTTGATTTTGTCTCGTATCTTTAATAATAAAGATAAACTGTTACTTTGGCTATTGCATCTGAAGGATATAGATTTGGAATGCTGAGAGAGCATTTGGCATTTCATTAAACATTGAGACGTTTATATTTTTGAAAATCATTTTTCTCAGGGAATAATATACTTATGAGGTATTCTGTTTAAAATGTACAACTTTGTTTGATCAGGAACAATTATTTGAACATCGTGTATAAGTTTTAAATACAGTAGTTTGTAGTTCGCTATAGAACAACTTTCGTTTAAAATTTTTTCTGTATCTAAGATAAAGTTTTTATTTGGACTTACGTCTTAAGTAGTACACCAGGTCCAGAATAAATAACTCCCAGTATTATTATGAAATATTATGCATCATCACATTAAGGTTTTCACCGGATTTCAAAATAAAATTTACAATTATAACTATATCCGTAAGAGGACAGTGATAACGTGAAGTGGGTGTGTTATTAAATTCATTGTTGTAAGAACGACTCACACAGCCAAAAATTTCGACACTCACGGCACTCACAGACCGAGACGTTTCTGTATAGAGGGGAATTGGTATTGGGGAGAAGTGTTCTTTAACAGAGATATCTATATAGATTATAGACTCATGTGAGAAGAAAATCCATTGAAAATTAATGACCAATAGGAGAACAGTTATCAGAGGTATTACTTTATTTATTAAAGTTTAACAATTGATAATACTTATTAATTATTGTTAACTTTTAAGAAACAAATTTTTTTAGTCAAATACACATAGGGTTAAATTTTCTCACGTTTTAATAACACAAGAAGAAAAATAATGAGAACCATATGTTGTATGCAATAAACATTATATAAAATCACACATCAAAATTACAAAAGACAAAGTTTTCTTAAAATATTTTCTTAATTGCCTCTTAAGCCACTGAAATAACCCCGGAAAATCCTATGATTTTGTGTTGAGTAAAGAGAGACGAGGCTTTACAGTTTATTGTGGAGTCCGATCCACATCTATAACGTTGACAAATCCCTCACCCATCTTTGTCCGAAACAAATTACAAATAAAATTTCTAACTTGCTCCAGGATGGAATCGAATCATCAACATTCGATTCCGAGTAAATAGCTATAATAATAGGTATAAGCCAAATTTTCCGAATTAAAACATTTATTACCTATTAAATATAATTCTACTTAAGGACTATTTAATATACTTCATTTATTATTACATAATAAAATACATATGAACAAGGGATATGAGACTGGCTTTATAAACAATAAATTGTATACAGTTAATTAATCCACCGGCACGACAATTCCCGCCAGGCGTGCGGGTTAGCTTTAAGCGCTTTACCCACTCGGTTACCATGCCACATAACAATAAATTACAATAAAATTTATTCGTGTTCAGAAAAGTCAAATTCTGATGAGTTTGTATCCCTATTATCAAACAAAAAAAAATGTGTTATCCAGTGTATGGCATTTTTCGCAACTTCGTCAATGTTTTTATAAACAGGAATCCTGCCAATTGGTTTTACTGGTGAGTTTAACATAGCCTTTTCCTTGTGTTCTCGGATACACACAAATATTGGAAACACCTATGAGTATAACAATTATGGGGTATTATGTATTATGTGTTATAACTTCAATGAAATGTCAAAATTTGCAGTGATAAATAGCATAGTAAGTATATTAAATAAGGAATTTTTACAATAAATATCTAGCTGATTTGTTTTAAAATACCGTCAACAGTATTATCGAGAAAAAATCTATAAAGATGTCAAACCGAGATACATCAGTGAATTGTCATGCACATTTAACAGCGAGGTTAATTTGATAAGCCTTTGTACATTTTTCTTTGATACATCCCCTCTAAAGTCAAACGCCAATAGGTTTCGTTGCAAGCGTTGATCACGTGCATTTATTACTATTCTCCTTTTACGGATTTAGTATAACGAAAAACTTTCTTGCCCTTGTCGGATCTTGTACCTGATTAGTACTAAAAATATAAATGCAATGCAAATTCATACAAATTGTTCACCTTTATGAAATTATAAATTAGACTTCCACATCATTTAGGCGCGGTAAAACAAAGTGTGGATTGGCACAGAATGTTCTCACTAAACTCACAAAAACGTCAGACAAAATTAATTTTCAAAAAATAGTCTTTATAAAAGTATACATAATGATATAATAAAACTATTATTTATTATTTGACGTTTTTAATTTCTTGCCTTAAAAGAAAACGACAGTAAGTAACTCAATATATTCCAAAAGGACAATTTTATTTGCCTCAGATTTAAAAAAATTACTTGAATACAAGTAAACTTTATATATGCGACCGCATGTTTGTGTGTGCATGCGTGCATGCGTGTTTGTATTACATTAACTGCGACGGAATATATGAATAAGACCTAACTGTTACGAATGACTGAATTGTGACGGATTTTTCAATCCGTCTTTTCTGAATGCAGAAATGGATTCAGGATAGTTTTTTTAACCTAAAGACAGTAAAATAAAAAAATCCGTCAGAATTCGGTTACACACCCATTCTGTATATTTATCCGAACCAGGTAGAATTGTAACGGGTCTAGAATTTGGTGGTTTCAGCGCCCTCTAGGAAAGTGTATCTTTAGCGAGTGCGACATTAATTGTGGCGGTCCTGCAATAAATGAGAAGATAAATGTTTTCCATTTTAATCGTTTACGGATTTATAGTAGGTGTGTTAAATTTTAACAGATTTGTAATATGTCTTTTAGATTATGGCTGATTTTATGAAATCGAATAAAAAGTTATATGATATGAACTGATGATATCCTGGAGTGGGTTGAAAAATTTGATGTGAAGTAACACTGACGTAATTTTCCACGAAACACCAAAACACTATTTACTGCACTCGATGATTAAAACGGAGTTTAAATCATCTCCAGATAATGCCAACTTGGTTGGCGAAACGCGCGTCGAGGGCAGTATATAGTGTTTTGATGTTTCGTGGAAAATTACGTCAGTGGAACTTCTATCCATTGAATTATATAACTGTAATACTTATTAACATTTATATGATATGATTAACTAAAATAATAATATTAATATAAACTACGGAATGATTTGCTGACCTGCTACGAGAGCAGCAAACCTGCGCAAGGAGGATACATGGCGCGATTGCATGCACTTTAGTGCGAAGGCACCCAAGACATCTCGCCTTCTCTCAACGACACCTAGGAGATCACGTATCCTGCTCAGGACAGATTACGTAAGAGTACCTCGTCAGCAAGAAGAAATGCCAGCCACACTTCCACTGTGGCAACTGACAGCTGATGGAATGATCTCGTAAAACACATCGAAGTAGAACTAAATGCAACGGTGAACCTTGATATCAGAGCTACCCTAAAGTCACAAGGCCTGGCTGGAATGGACGCAGTCATCGATGAGGAACTCTCAGAAGGTGCAGACATATGGAAGACTAACTGTGCCATTTACAAGTCCGCGAATCAACTCGTTCCCCGTGAGAGGAAAATACCTCAAATAAGGTTGAGAAAGCTAAGGAATATGTAAAAAGGATCAAATGCAAAATATAGTCGACCATACAACATGCTTCTCGGATTCGGAGTGTGCTGGATTACATAACAGAGGGCAAATTTTTACCCCAAAAAAATCTGGTTTATAGCAGCCGGACCAAGACGCCAACACCACAATCTAATTATGACAGTGTTGTGAAAATCAAGCAACACTGTTTATTCGAGTGCTTATAGCTGTGGCTGTGGCTGAAAAGGCGAGTGAGAGGTATAGAACAAAACACTTTGTTCTGACGAATCCATCTCGCCTGCTTCAAGAACCGTCGTGTCGTCGATAATCCCAGATTGTAGAAGATGTTGAAACCTTCTTGAAGAGAACCTACGAAACGACGCGTCCATTCAATAGGTGAGTTCTTTCCAAGTGAGATCTCAGCTAATCTAATTTATTTTACGGATACGCTGCATAAAACTACTTAGATTAACTGAGATCTCAGAAGAAACGCACCTAATAGCGACACTCCTACTGTAGACATCTTGGAGGATCTCAAGTGTGTCGGGCAATCAATACAGAGGAATCTAACAAGCTCTCGTTGGCATTAAAAACTTCGGCTGCCCCAGGCCCATACGGCATAAAATACTGGTGCGGCAAGAAATTTTCTTCCATTCACCGTCGTTTGGCTTACGTTTTCAACACATGGTTGAACAAACGAGGGATAGCAGATTCTGGACTGGTTTGTCAAGTGATTATCCAAAAAAAGGGATCTTTTCGACCTAAGGAATTAGAGACCGATCAATTGTCTCAACTGCTATAAGATATTCACACATATTTTGTTTCAAGCACACTGAGGTCTGTTGATTTGGTCTTTCAGCAGATATATAAACAGCGTGATGCTAAAAAGAACATGGTAGGTGGTAGGACAACCTGCTGATAGACCGCTGTATTACATAAGATTCTGTGCAATATAATTATGAAACTGTAGGAGAGGGAGCAAGATTGTTCAAGGCAGCAAAAAAGCAGCAAATGATCTCGACCTCTCATTCGACACTAGGCGAAGAGGCCGGAGAGGTGCTGATTTTAACTCAGTTACTGAGCCTTGGCCAAATCGCCAAAAAGCCCAAATCAGAGTTGCTGAACAGGAAAATCTGTTTCGGCAGCACAACGAAAAACCCCAGCACAGTGTGTTCTATAAGAACATAGAAACAATGGGTTTATCGACTAGGTTAGTCGCGGGAATCCCTCATGCGCTTATTTTCAGCATGCCCCATATACCCGACTTGGGGCTACATCCACCGATATAACGTGGTGTTACGAGTGCTATATTACCACCTAAGGTTGACTTGACCATTAAACCAAGGTGTAATTTTCAGCCCCCCGCCAAGAAAAATAATCATCTTGAAGGAGGAAGAAAAGCTGACCAAATATCATGATTTCCGGTACGAGCTCCAAGTCTGTATCCAGGCCATTCAGTCAAGATGGTCGTCTTTATAAACGGTGTACTCGAAGGGATAAAGCTTACGTTGCTCTCGACGTTGAAAACTATACCGGCCTGTCAAGAATCAGCCGAGTGGTAGCGAATAATTTTGGGGGTGGATTCCTCACTCAAAAATAATAATAAAAGTTCAGGTCGACAGGTGTCCGAAAATACTTCCTACGGGAGTTACAACAGTTTGAAGATGACAGCCAAAATTTAATTTTCATTACTTACTTCAAAAACTATGTTGAACAAAACTATGAAGTTTCATACAACTAGTACATCTTTCATAAGGAATCTACTGGTGGATCTTTTTTGAAGTAACAGTGGGCACGCCGTCTCAAAGTTTATCATATTTCTTTGTCTCAAACTTTTTCGGCTTTACGGCACTGACATAAAAAAAAACATAAAACACACAACATAAATTAGGCAACCCCCAATCCAAAGCCGAATCTATACGGACAGGGGTTACACAGTTGAAAAAACGCAGACACACAAAACTAGTCCCTTTGACTTTGTCAAAATTAAAAGCGGGATTTGAATCCGGGAATCGATAGGTAGTAAATCAGCTACGTTTGTCACTTCACGATATTGCCCAATTCAAACTCCAATTTAATAATCTTTATTTACTATTTTACATTTTTGGTAAATATATTAGGTATATTTCATGGATGCTTAATTAATTATTTCATTTAACAAATAAATTAAATATAATACTGGTTTACAATATGTATTATTAACTGGTGACAGTGATCGCTTGCGCGCTGGCACCAGCTGCAGTTGAAATGCTGCACCCACATACCTAATTCATTGATTTCCGTGATGAACAGGCACTTTCCCTATCGGTAGTGCGCTTATATTAATAATAAATTAATTTAAGATAATTAAGTTAAAACCAGATTATTTCGGAAACTTGGATACCCTTATATACCGTATGGGGACCGTAAGAATGGTAAATGGGGAAAACCAGATATGTAGAACAAGGACAGATTGCTCTCATCTCATACGCATGTTAGAAAAGTACAGAGGCTGATAGTAAATAACGAAATTTGAATTAGTGGTAACAGGAATCCATAAACAAAAGCTGGCGATATTCTTACCCACCGTGTTCGTTCATGCTTTCGACGTTCAGTGAAGCTGTAATCTTGCGTTCGTTAATAATAAGAATTGTAAAAATGCCTATTTACTTATTAGCCTCTGGTCTCTGTCCTTTTCCAACGTATGATAATGAGAGCAATCTGTCTTTGTTCTACACATTTGGGTTTTCCCATTTACCATGCTTACAGTCCCCATACGGTATATAGGAAAAATAGACAAAGACCTGCTTGATATTTTAATCGAGATATATCTACGTTTAATTAATTTTTGAGTATTTTGTTCAACTTGTACATTGCTTGGGAACGTGGTTTTTCTTCGTGTATGTGTTTGTTTGCAAAGAGGGGTATGGGATTGGGAGTTGTCTGTGTAAATGTAAGGTTACCGTTCCTCATCGTACAGAGGCAGGCGTTCATGTAAGTATTTATGAACGTGCGGAGGGGCGTCGTATCGTCTTATACTAGTTAAATTCCCAGTTAACTGAGATTTGGCAGTGTTGATTTTAAGAAATTTCTGCGCCACTTCCATTACATGCTCTTTAATTCTTTTCATGCCCGTCTGCCTATGTAAGTCTTCTAGTCGTATGTATCTGTCCAAGTTAGTTAAAAGTCTAAGTATTTTATTCTACGTGGTCTGGAGCCTTTTTATACTGGGTTTCCAATATATGGCTCCAGGCCGCGCAGAAATATGTCAAAGTAAGTCTAAAAATCGTTTTATAAAGTAGAAGTTTGTTATTTGTGTTTAGTTTACTACGTCTGTTAATTAATGGGCAAAGGCGATTCATTGTACCGTAAGTTTTGTTAATTGTATTAGTTATATGTAATGTGGAAATTAAGTAACGCATAAATTCAGTAATTCCGTTGATATTAATTTTTTGGAAAAAATCTCGAAGGGGTATAGCGATTTTAACTTCAGCAAATATTTTCAGTCTATTTTCAGTTTCTTATGTCATTTATTTTTTAAGTTATGACGTCATCGACTTTTTTTTAAAAGACAACCTATATTTTTTATTATTGATTTTGGTAGTAGTTTTTATTCCGGTTTCGACCGTATAAAATTTTCAATACATTATTATTTGAAAAAAAATCGAGAAAAACAGTCTTAAAGTTCAAATTACAAAAATTCATTAAATTGGGCAAATTTATCTAGTTGCCGGTGTATCACATTAGTTCGATTTTTCAACTATTTGTATAATTTCAAAATAAAAACGAATGTGCCGTCGATAACTTTCCGTTAAACTTAGACAACTAGATAAATTTTCCCAATTTAATGATTTTTTTGTAATTTCAACTTTAAGGCTGTTTTTCTCGATTTTTTTCAAACAATAACATATTGAAAATTTTATACGGTCGGAACCGGAATAAAAACTACTACCAAAAATCAATAGTAAAAAAATATAGGTTGTCATTTAAAAAAAAGTCGATGACATCATAACTTAAAAAATAAGTGACATAACAAACTGAACATAGACTGAAAACATTTGGTGAAGTTGAAATCGCTATACCCCTTCGAGATTTTTTCCGAAAAATTAATATCAACGGAATTACTGAATTTATGCGTTACTTAATTTCCACACTGTATGTTGTTTAAAGAACAGTCTCTTATCTAGGGTTACCCCTAGATATTTGACTGTTCCTTTTTCCGTAATAGTTTTGTCGTTAATTTTGAGTTTGTTCCGTGTAGTTATGATTGCGTACTGCGCTACCGCTCGACAATAGATAGAATGACGTAGAAAAGGTACTTTCGATAGAAAGCTGTAGGATCTACCGTTTATGAGAAAAATCGTAGTGCAGTAACACTAACAAACTTATGCAATTTCCATATTCAAATAAACCAAAGTAGGCATTTGATTCGACATATGAAAAAGAGTTTATATTCTGTCTTTGTAATTAGTAAGGTTATACACATTATTTAAAGAGATAAAAGCTACATATTAATTTATAAATTTTTTGCAATTAATTAAAATTAGGCACTAGGATATTCAATCGAAAAATTAATTGTTATAAAGAAAGGAAGAAAAAAAACCAATAAATTCAACGAAAGTGCAGAGAGTGTCTCTCATTCATGTTGGTGCAATCAACACTTTTTGCAATGAACTCCGAACTCTTCAGACTACCACCTGTTGATTTCAAATAGTTTGACAACCATTAATTATTCGTTGTTCTAAGTTTTCAACAGTGTTTACGATTACTGCATAAACGAAGGATGTCAAATAACTCCAAACTTCGAATAATCCACGGCATCAGATTCTGTGAGCGACCTAGTCAGGCTACTGGTCCACCTCCACCAATCCACCTTTCAGGAAAGGAATCATCCAAATGTCGCCTTACATCTACACTAAAATATTGTGGAGCCCCACATCGCTACTTGGTTCTGGTGGGGCACAACATTGAGCTCATTTTGGGGAAAATTTAGATAGTTGGCAACATTTAGGCGATTTGGAAGAACATAGGGTTCAATTAAATAATCATCAAAGCCACCCAAACGTTAATTTAAAATTTGTCCTGGTAGAGTGATTAAAGAAGGCATGCTTCATCAGTAAACAGGATATTATTAGTAAATGTTTGACTTCTCACACAAAACTTTTTGGAATATCTTCTTAAGCAACTAATTTTTGAATACTGACTTTACCGGATTATTGGCTACTTGTAAGATTCTCTCCTCAACTCCAGGTATCCGAGTCGTCCTCTGTAGTCCGCAGTATTGTTTCTTGGCTTTAAAGTACCAGTTTCTCTCAATCTGTGGTGAATGTTTGAAAAAGTTTGGGCGCAAGACCGTTTCCGGTTTGGAAAATCCTCAGCATACAATCTACTGGCTAACAGTGCATTTCTGTTGGCCTTTCAATAATAAAAAAGGATATCAGCAAGTTCTTCATTTGAGTATTCAACCGTTTTTGTCCATTTCATACAATGTCAAATTATATAATTTTTCATTGACAGATGCCTACTTTAGTTTATTTAAAAAATCGTTTTCCATTTTTTCAAGGCAGTAACTTATTCAATCTGTTTCAGTGCAGTAACTTATTCAATGCGGTTTTTCTCACAAACGGTAAATCCTGTCAGTTCCCTCAGGAAGCATTTTTGGACACGTTGACTTGAACTTCTATTGTTATTTTTGAGCACAAATTTCTGAATACAATTATATTAAGAAATTCGTGTTTTTGAGTGATGAATCTATCCCCCAAAAATTTTGATGTTATTCTTAAACACCCTGTATAGGTTGTATTTAACTCTTAACAAAATACTCAAATCGAAGAAATCGCAGAGAACTGGTAAATTCAGCTAAATTTATATTTCAAACTGTTTCAAATAAATTTATAGTTAAAATTGGGAAATTTAACAAAACTTGCACTTTAAACTGGGAATGTAATTGAATTTGAACACGCTTCTTGTTTTAATTTAATTGTGACGAATGCTGACACACTCCTTGCTTTACATTAATTGTGACGAATCTTAACACACTCCTTGCTTTACATTAATTGTGATGAAACTTAACACTCTACTTCCTTTACATTAACACTGACGTATAGTTACACATTTCATAGTCCACAATATGGAGTGTAGAGAAGGAGGAACGTCTCTTATGGACGGTACGTTCAAAATGTGGTCTAAATTCTGTAAGGTATGAGATGTGGCGCTGATCGTATTATGGGATTGAGTCTGAAGTTAAACACTTACTATATCTCTGAAACTAGCTTCAGATTCTATAAACTAATTGAAAACATAATATTATGTAGGTGTTGAAAAGAATTATACAGCGTAAAAAAATAATAAAAATAGTAAAAACAAAATCACGTAGAATACCTCCTGTAAATCAGCGCCACCTATTCTTCCATCGAAAATCCGATCACATTTTTTAACACGGAGACGTTTCTCCTTCTCTACACTCCATAGTCCACAATAACTGTGACGGATACTTTTGGGCGAGTGTATTCCCGAATCATGGAGTGTATAAAAAATCTAACCTGTACTTCCATCTCTACTATTTTTGTAGAAACCGACGGAAATAAAATTATCTAATCCATCCTAATTTGGTCTACAGGTATCAGTCATGTGTGTGTGTGTGTGTGTGTGTGTGTGTGTACGTACCCATTTCTCAGAATAATTCATTCTTGGTAAAAATTGTTGCTTTTCCTAATAAAAATACATAAAAGTCGAAAACCTCTTATCCTATACGAGAGAGGTGCAATATTAGACATTTGGTTTAAGACTAAAGTACTCCAATTTTTGAAAATGTTGAAAAATGCTGTTTAGAAAAATTGTTTAGAACTAAAAGTTATACTTAAACATGAAATTATAGGTACCTATGACACTTTTTTTAAATAACTTCAAATATGAGATTTTCTCATAACAGTCAATTAATCGCGTTACTTCATTTCATTCAAAAATTTAAAAATATTGCAAATAAATTAAGTTCCTAAACAATTCTTTTTTCAAATTTTAAAAATTGTTTAAAAAATCACTAATTATTTTGAGTAAATATCTATTTTACATATCTGCATGTTGTCTATCCCTTACTGCACAGAGTGTACTCTATTTTAGAATATATGTGCGAGTTGTTTAGTCTGTGATAATTCTTCGCACAATTTAACTAATTTTCATTAATTTACAAATAGTGGGAAAAAATAATACCTAAATAAGGTACTAAAGTCGTTTTTCTCTCACATTATTTAATTGAAGATTAGTAAAATATTTTTATCAAATAAATGGAAATCCTTTTTGAGGTCGTCGCGTATATCAATAGCAGACCGGTACGCAGTGGTACGCAGGACGTCAACAAAGATCCTCTTTGTTGACGTCCTGCGTAAGAAGGGAAGTGTCACTTTGGCACTTTTTAATACAGCAGCGGTACGTTGAGCTTTTATTACTCTACAATCTCGAGGGCCAGTTCCTGTTTTAAAGTGTAAGAATACAACTTTATTCTATCGGCGGTATGATAGAAGCTAGATTAGCTCAGTGAAGATACGATATGTCCAGGGGTCTGTGTGTATGGTTGTCGGTTTCATAGAAATGGGCAACTTTATCTGGGGTATTTGCCAGCTGAGTAGTTGTTTAGTTCAAATCATATTTAACAACTTTACCTGCCGAAAATGTTTCTCGGTTTTATGACCAGATTTATTACTTATACCTCTGCATTAAATAAAAGCAGAATTTCAACTTACTCTATTTTATTTAGGACTGCTTCACAGAATAATAATAAAAGAAAAATAAATACAAAACAGTTATGTTATTACGCAACGTAAATATTAACCTATATTCAAGTAAGCAAACAAGGAACCAAGCAAGAGGTTATTATAATGCAAAAACGGCTACTACTATGGTGTTACTATCAGCAGGCAATATTCAAATGTTAACTACAAGCTTTGTTCAAATCAAACAATCGGTGATATTAAGTAAAGCTGAGTTACGGAAACTACCTACTACTACTATCTATACCAAGCGGTTAATGATTATCATCACTAGTGCTTAAGGCGGCATTACGGTAGGCGGTCGGTGCAGAAATGTCCAGATTCTAGTAGTTGCGAGGTATAAGCGTGACACAACGACAGTATGTCAGTCCAGGAACAGACGATATATACAACTTTCTAATCGCGAGTGTGCTATATCTTTAGATTAGCTTCCTATGTCCCTTATTAGGGTTTTATTGACTACGTGTGTCGGACGGAATAGCTAATACATTACATCCCGGGACACTTCGTGAGATTCTAACCAGAGATCGAGGACTTAAAACTTCACTCGTGCCGTTTCGCGTGTACTTGGTAAAATCGTAACCAGAGATAGACGACTTAAAACCTTGCTCGTACAAGCAAACTACGACTGAGATGGAATTTTGACCAGAGATTCAGGACTTACAATCCTATCTTTACGCCATCAACAAATAATGACAACCGCATATTCCCAATGCTGGCGTAACTATATAGCACTGGGTTTTAGTTCACTAACTCGTTTCCTTAAACTGACTAGACCAGTGATATGCATATCTATAAAATGTACGAAATTAATTTTTGGTAACTAGTGCAAGGCTAAAGTGACAGGTTATGATATCGACGTCAAGCTTATCATTTTTACAACTTATGTTTAGTGAGTACGGGTATCGAATAGATCGGATAATACATTACATTCCGGCTCATATTGTGAGATTCTAACCAGGAACCAAGGACTTAAAACATCACGGTGCCGTTTCGCGTGTATCTGGTAAAATCCTAACCAGAGATCAAGGATCTTTACGTCAACAATAAATAATGCTCGTTGTTGAATACATAATCCGAAATTACTAATATGGCGCGCAAATTCCTGAATATCCCTGGCCGATCGGAAAGGCAGGCACTCGTAGACAATTCACGGACAAAATAATATAGCAGAAATTCGGACACAATCGGTAAATGACGGAAATATCAATAAAAGCAATAAAACTCTCAAAGTAAATATTATCACTATCTGGTTGCGACGGAGAACACTGGCTATTTGGAGCTGCTTGTTTTTCGCAGTGCTGTTGAGCATTGGCTTGAGAACTCCCTGTTCCCGTCAACGCGTGCAGATTTATATCCAAAGTATGACGAAACAGTGACGTGACTGAATAATTACACACTTCTTAATGATTTATAAATTTGTATTATACTAAGAGAAATGACTAAGCTTTAATTGCGATTGCTCACTAGCAACCGATTTTTATCAAATAAATGGAAATCCTTCTTAAGGCCGTCATGCCCACCACTCGCAGACCGGTTTCTGGTTTAGCTTTCATTAAAAAATATCTCGGCAAATGTATTTATTGTTAAGTGCCATAAACTCAGTCAGTGCCATTACCATAAACTGTAAGATGTAATCGTCTCTATAATGAAATTAATTAATCGTTGCATAAAAAGTGTCGTATGTACATAAATTAGCTTGTGTGTGTGTATGTTTATTCGTTTATTCAGTGGTTATTTAAGTCAGAAAATTCTACTTTTTTTCTTACACTGGTAAGATAACACAACTCTATCTATTCCTAAAATTGCATAAACATCAAATAATTTTAGCATTGAAAATGCTTATAGGATCGCAAAGGTTCTCGTATATGGGTATGTTTTCGATGAAAAGTGTAACGCTATGAGCGACACGACACCGACATGGTTTGGTGAGTTAGTGGGGGACCGAGAGTAGAGCGGATGCATAGTGTATCATAGGCAGGCATGCCATATAAATACATATTCATATTATTATATCAGTCTGAGCAGTGAGCACGCATAATGTAAAAGGCAGCGGTTTCGATATTTTGGTGTAAGTTGTGAACGTAAGATACAATGTGGCAAAGTCTTCTGAAAATGGTACTGTTACTTGTTTATACCTAAATTAAATACATATAACAAATTAGAAGATTTCGATATCGATTTTTTATTTAGTATGAAAGATTAATTCTGAGTGGTTTTTACTTGGGTACAATGGATGCATGCGCTCGAGTATGATGCGTAGTAGCTTTTCCTAGAAAAAATAGATACGCAGTAAGTATTCCCGAGTATAAGTGTAACGCAGTAGTTTTCCCTGGGAAAAATGGATGCGAGGTAGGTATTCCCGAATACCATCGATACGCAGTAGGTATTTCCGAATACTCTGGATCCGCAGTAGGTATTTCCGAATACTATGGATGCGCAGTATGTATTCCTGGATACCATAGATGCGCAGTAGGTATTCTCGAATACAATGGATGCGCAATAGGTATTCCCGAATGCTATGGATGCACAGTAGGTATTCTCGAGTACAATGGATGCGCAGTAGGTATTCCCGAATGCTATGGATGCGCAGTAGGTAATTCCGAATACTATGGACGCGCAGTAGGTTTTTCCGAGTCCTATGAATGCGCAGTAGGTATTCCCGAATACTATGGATGCGCAGTATGTATTTCCGAATACCATAGATGCGCAGTAGGTATTCTCGAGTACTATGAATGCGCAGTAGCTTTCTTTGGGAATAATATATGAACAGTGGGTTTTTTCGAGTACTATGGAAGCGCAGTAGGTTTCCCTAGTACCATGGATGCGCAGTAGCTTTCCTTGGGAATAATGGATGCGCAGTGGGTTTAACAAGGTGTAAAATGTAATCTTTTCAGATAATGGAGTCTGAAATACATATAATATTATATTTCCGAATACTATGGATACGCAGTATGTATTCCCGGATACCATAGATGCACAGTAGGTATTCTCGAATACAATGGATGCGCAGTAGGTCTTCCCGAATGCTATGGATGCGCAGTAGGTTTTCTCGAGTACAATGGATGCGTAGTAGGTATTCCCGAATGCTATGGATGCGCAGTAGGTAATTCCGAATACTATGGACGCGCAGTAGGTTTTTCCGAGTCCTATGAATGCGCAGTAGGTATTCCCGAATACTATGAATGCTCAGTATGTATTCCCGAATACCATAGATGCGCAGTAGGTATACTCGAATACTATGAATGCGCAGTAGCTCTCCTTGGGAATAATATATGAACAGTAGGTTTTTCGAGTACTATGGAAGCGCAGTAGGTTTCCCTAGTACCATGGATGGCGCAGTAGCTTTCCTTGGGAATAATGGATGCGCTGTGGGTTTAACAAGGTGTAAAATGTATTATTTTCAGATAACGGAGTCTGAAATACATATAATATAATTATTTTTAGATAATGGAGTCTAAAATAAATATAAATTCATCGGTGGAATGTGATAAGGCTCCAGGTACTTCTCACTTAGTATCTAAAAATACGGAAAAGTGTCGACGGTATCATGAAAAAAGAAAACTATGTTAGAAGGCGACTGTAAAAAATTCCAGAGCCTAATACTTCTCAGGTAATATCTAAAAATGCAGAAAGGTGTCGAAGATATCGTGCAAAATAGAAAAATATGTTAAAAAATGATTGCATACGGATTTCAACGCATAAAAGTACCACATTAACGGCAATAAGGTGTCCTAATAATTCATTCGAAAATAATGCTTTAGAAAAGGAAAATAATACAGCCGATCAACATATAGAAGAAGAGCATGTATAAGGTATTTTGGACAATAACAGTGATAAAGGGATGCCACAAGGAGAGTATTTGGTTTTATCTTTTACGAGTATGGCTGCCACAAATGTAAGGGAACGATCTGCCAGTTCCTCATTAAGTCAAATTTCTAAGTATCGTGAAAAAAGACCAAGATTAATGGCTGAGGAAACATTTAAAAGTTATATGACTAAACATTTCTTTTCGGATAGCTTAGACGAATATTGTCATGTCTGCGATCGTATTTGGTGGCGAAGATTGTCAAACGTTACAAAGAAATCAATTGGATATTATATACATGATACGTTTCTAATATGTTCAAATTGTTTAACATTTGTTCGACGACGAACAATTCCTACTTTAGCCACAATAAATGGTTTCGTATATCCTGAAATTCCTCCAGATCTGCCCGAATTATGTCCAATATCTGAAAGATTAATATCTCCCCGTTTGCCTTTTATGCAAATACGACATTTGCGCTATTTTGCGGGTTCGAAAAAATTAATTGGGCAAGTGATAAATGTGCCCGTGGATGTGAATACAATGGTTACTAGTTTACCTAGGAAATGGAATGATGATTGTGTAACCAATATAAATAAAGAAACATTTATTGAACAAAAGTTCCTATTTGGCCGGATGTATTTCGAAAGCTGATATTAAGGTATGGTTGCAACGATTAGTGGAAACTCCTCTGCATAAGCAGTATAAAATATAAATTAATTCGGCTCTCTTCGAAAATTTAACTGATACTGATAAATTACTAAGAAGTCGTAAGGAAGTAGACAAGAGGTTACAAGAAAAATGCGTTACTGTCAGTTTCAGATATGAGAGGCAAGCTACCCCAGAGCAAATGTTGAAATTAATTCAACAAACATTATTCTGGGGCGAGGATACTATCTTAAATATGGCTCCAGGACAACATGTATAGCCTTTGGCTTTATCATTTGATGCAGATGCTGAGGAATTGTCATTTCCTACAATTTACTTTGGACATAAAAGAAATTTTAAAACACGAGTCAGCATATTCAATGGAAACAAGTGAAATCCGAAGACGAGATAGACGAGGGGTAAAGTCTGATCATATTTTATATATGGCTGCAAAAATTATGCGTTGACGATTTATATACAGTTTTAACGTTATGTTTCGCTCCAACAATATTAACGTAGGTTCAATAAAACGAAGTGATTTGGAAAATAGAGAATTTGTTCAACAGACGATGAAGAGAAATGAATCCATTTTAAAACATATTCCAAATTCAATGCAATATTGGCAGTCACGAAAAAGGGACCTCTTTGCGATGATGCAACAATTGGGGAAACCTACATTATTTTTGACTTTGGGTGCCTCTGAAATTCATTGGATGCCATTGTTGAAATATGTTTTTAAATTTCAGCACAATTTAGATAGTATTTCCGATATAACCGATTCTGCTATTGATGGTATGACAGCTACTGATAAAGCTGAATTGATAAACAGTGATCCTACAATTTGCTGTTTATATTTTGATAAATTGGTAGACACTATTATTAATGGTCTGAAGAAAGTTAGCGGTCCCTTTGGAAAATATAGAATTTTAGATTATGTCAGGCGTATTGAATTTCAGCATAGAGGTAGTCCGCATTGTCACATGTTATTGTGGTTAGATAATTCCCCTGAAAAATCAGACTGGTTTTCAGAAAAGTGAAGATATGTCCAAAACTTTGAAATTAATTGCTTTCTTATCTGCTGTTGATCAAACTTTATTGGAAAGTGGTCGAGAACTTCAAACTCATCGTCACACACATACTTGCTATAAGAAGAATAGTAAAAAATGTCGTTTTGGTGCTCCTTTTTGGCCTATGAATGAGACAAGGATTTTGTTTCCGATGAATCCGGACAACAGAGAGGCAGCTTTGTTAGAACGTTTTCATGCATTGCATGCTGATCTTGAAAATCAAGAATATAAAAATATCCAACATTTCTTTGATGCTCATCTAATTGAAAGTTGCGATGAATATTTGAGTTCTTATAAAAGCAAATTACGATTGTTCAGGGTTTGAAAAAAGTTTTAAAAAAATTGTACATTTGCAATATTTCTATACTTCCAAATTTACTTAATTCATTTTCAATGCACTCCGATGGTTGCAAGAATTGCGAAATCTGTGAATTTTTACATATTACGACAATGTCTCGATGTGGGCTGTGTGACGGTGGAATCTTCACACGGAAACCTGCCGTGTCAATTGTAGCGGTGTCTGTAGCAAACCATATCGTTCTTCCTGCATTGGCATGTCGAATGATACTATACCATTAATTACCAGTATTCAAGGTTTATCATGGAAATGCAACAAATGCACATCTTTAGGTGTTAATATGGAAGCAGATTAGCAACTAATATTTAAAGAAACATGTTCTGCTTTGCTTGATGAAATGATGAAAAAGTCTGACTCTATGAAAGAAGAATTTATGAAAGTTGCAACTAAAAAATTATCTGAAGTTATCAGTGCCTTCTACTGCACCTACTTATTCGCAAAAATTACAGTCTAAGATAATTGTTAAGCCAAAAAATCTAAATTAAGAGAACTCGCAGACTAAAACTGATATCTTGCATAATATCGATCCATTAAACACCAAAATATGTATAAATAATGTAAAATATGTAGAAGATGGCGGCATTTTATTAACATGTAATAATGAATCGGAATCTACAAAATTTAAAATTGCTGAACAAAAATTGTCAAATAATTATGACATACATGAATTAAATGCTGCGCATCCACGTATGCGAATCGTTGGAATTACTGAAAAATTCGAGGATAATACTCTGCTACAGTATATTTGTCGTCAAAATTGAGAGGTATTTGGAAAAAACTCGAAATGCAAAATCCTACGTTTCTGGCCTACAAAAAAGAAGACTAATGTCTATCAGGCTACATTACAAGTTGACTCTAATACATACGAAAAGGTAATAAGTAACGGTCATTTGTTGATAGGTTTAGACTCTTGTACTGTTTATGATGCATTAACTGTTCCCCGCTGTTTTAAATATAATGATTTTTACCATAACCAAAAATCATGTAATAAAGATCTATGTTGTCCTGTATGTACTGAGAAACATGATTACAAATTCTGCACGAGTAAACAAATGTCGTGTAGCAACTGTATCTTTCTTAATGAAAAGCATAAATTGGATATAAATGTAGAACATGCTGTATGGGATTATAACAACTGTTTTGCGTATAAAAAGGCAGCCGAGAAAATGAAATCTAATTTAGTCGGATCTCAATAGCAATAACCGGTAGATATGCTGTCATTTCTTGGTGACCGTGATAACTTTGTAACTTCCACTACCCTGGTTGACAAACCCCACCCTAAATCAAGCGTACCGATACAAAACTCGTTATCAATTTATTATCAGAATGTTAGAGGTGTGAACACCAAAACTAAGGAAATATTTAATGCCGTGAGCTCTTGTCACTATGACGTTATTGCTTTCACAGAAACTTTTCTGCATTCAGCTGTTTATAGTGAAGAATTATTTAATATCAATTACTCTGTATTTAGATCAGATCGAAATTTTTCTTTACCGAATACCATTAGGGGTGGAGGAGTACTCTTAGCTGTAAATTCTGTCTACACAATGAGCCAACTAAGATACAAAGTCTATGTTTGAGGATTTATTTCATATCGATATTGTTGGAATTAAACTAATAACTGATAATAATTTGTTGTATACATTTTCATTTTATATTCCGCCTCGCACACCAGTTGAAACTTACCACTCCCTTTTTGACATATTTAGGTCTCTTGAATACATTTATAATGCAGATGTGGTAGTCCTTGGTGATTTTAATATACCAGAATATTCTGAAACTTTAATACACTTACAACCGATGGGTACAGTGTTACCATCATTGCAGTTTCTTAACTTCTTAGATCTCATTCAGTGCAATAATATAAGAAACTGCAATAATAGGTTATTGGATCTGGTTATCTCTAATAAAATATTTATTATGGAAAAGGCATTCGACATCTTAGTTTCGGAAGATTTATATCATCCTGCACTGGTAGTTATCTATAAATCAGAAAATTCTTCGAAAAACAATAAACAAAAAATAAATACTATACATTACAATTTTCGCAAAGCAAATTTTCCCTACCTTTATCAGTGCCTTGCAGAAGTGATTTGGAACTTTTTGACACATTTCTCTAATGTCGATCTAGCTACTAAGTTTCTATAGCAAAATTTATCAGATACTGTATATGTACCGAAAACTAGACAACGTAACAGAAGTTACCTACCCTGATTTACAAGTGACATAATATATAATATGAAACTAAAGTATAGGGCCTAGAATTGGTATAAAAAGCATAAAGATGAAAATGCACTGACTGAATTCAAAAGTTTGAGAACGTTAATCAAAGAGAACATTGATTTATCATATAAAAATTATTGCAGTAATATCGAAAGCAATATTAACAGTAATCCAAACAAATTTTGGCAATTTTTATATAATAAAAAAATACAATCACCATACCTGATACCATGATTGATAATACTGGAAATGTACTGGGCTATGAGAATATTGTTAATAAATTTGCCAAACACTTCCAGGATTCGTATATACAACTCGACAAAAATTATGAAAACGAAATAACTGATTTAACTTTTGATAACTTTCATATAAGCGGTTTTTCGAATTCTGATGTGTATGATGTATATGAAATTTACCACTGGATTAGACAATATTTCTGCCTCTTTTATTAGAAACTGTCTGAACTCAATTTTTAGGATGGAATTTACATTATAAGTAGGTGTTATATGATCAAATTTACTAATACCATATGCAAAACGAACACATGAATTCTGAGCTAGTTGCATTTTATTTTTAAATTCTGCAGTTAAATAACTATAATAGACTGTTATGCAGTAGTCGATTTGTGGATAAAGAAGCGATTCCACTAGCTTGTACTTGATTTGGTAATTTTTGTAAGAGAAAATAAATTTAAATTTATACAGTGATTTAAGTTTCATATAAATGTCCCTTATTTTATTGGTAACATATTCCTCATAATTTAAGTTTGCATCAAATACGACTCCTAGATTTCTAGCTGAATCCTTACGAGGTATTTCTATTCCATTTATGTGCAATGTGGTAAAATTATATAAATTAACTTTATTTATTAAGACCTTAGTACCAATTATTAAGAAGCAGCTCTTCGAAGCATTTAAGCGTAGCCCATGTTCCTCTGACCAATTAAATATTCTGCCTAAATCTGCATTAACTTCCTCTAGCTTCTGTTGGTTCAAATGTTTTTATAAGCTGCGTATCATCTGCATAAAGATATATAGCGCAGTGATTTATAACATCAGGTAAGCTTGCAGTGTACAAGCTAAATAATGTAGGACCTCGAGAAGGATTCCCATTTATTTGGTAAAAATCTTTTGCTAATGGGCAATCACAATTAAAGCTTAATCACTTTAATTAGTGTGATACAAATTTACAAATTATTAGGAAGTGCGTATTGTAAATTTATTTAATTTTTGATTAAATAAATTTATTGGATTTCGATTTTGGTACTTGTGTACTCCTTCAAAATAAAAAAAAATCACTTTATTTCCGAATTCTGCATAAGGAATGACAAAATAACGAACATTTATTTATTGCTCTATAAGCATTAAATACCCTTGATCTGCTCTTCTGATGGGATTTGTCCAAAAACTCACAACTAACTGAGTGAGATCAGGAGATCTAGGTGGCTATTGTACAAGAGCCACACTAGTAGTAAGAGCAATGTTTAATTTATTTTATAAATATATATTATGAAATGTTATTATATTACTGAGTGCTATTTTCTATACTCACTTCACAAAAATATTAATATGTCAAATATGGTTGCTTAAGGGATAAAACTACTTCTAGTAATTTAGGACATTATAAGGAAACAAAATCAGCAGAAATATAGTATTCCATTTAAAAAACTAAGTTACAGTGTGATGTGCATTTGTGCGCGCCTTTCCGAAAAAATTCAACGCACAAAAAATTAAAAATAGTCACAAAAAATTAAAAATTGTTTGCTTTTGATTTTTTTACCTAGAGCAATTTACAAGAAAAATCCTTGATCCTATGTAGATGCCGGATTTTTGTTGATAGGTAACTGTATTTTTTAGATAGTCTATCTTAGATGTATTATTCATGTGGCAGTAAAACCCAAGGAGAAAAAATATTACCAGAATACCAGAAATAAAATTCAGACATAATATTTTAACTCACTTTAACTTTTTTGCGAACCACGATCATAATTTATTTCCTCAACATCAAACCCAATCTTGACTATAATTTTAAATTCCAAAGTAATCACCCACTTGTTCAACCACTCGTGTCCAAAAAAATCAGAGGATTGCATGTTCTATTTTGTTCATTCCGAAGGTAGTTTATTTGTTCTGATGCAAAGCATAGCGTTGTGTATTAGTGCAAAGGAGCACAATCACAATAACATGGTTCTTGATGCACAGTTAAATAGAATAAGTAAAAGAATATACTTAGTTTTCTCTCTCACAGGTTAATTCATATTTACCTAACGTTTTTATAATGTTTGTGTTGCAATCATTATCAAACAGTCATTAGTCTTAGGTTCTAAGAGTATTTAATAATAGTTGCGAGGCCGAGATATGATAGATGTCTTAATAAACCTGTTAAATAGAAAAACAAATGTTTTCTTTTATTTATTCTCCAATAATATGCTATATTATGTTTCAAATGTACATTTGAAAAGTACAAAAACTAAAATCTAAATTAACATGTTCTAATATTCAACAGTTTAAAGTAGGAACGAAATTGAAATTGTTTATAAATGATTCATTAGTAATAATCTAGTTTCTATTAAAATAATCGTTAGGTGGTAATAAAAATATTGGTTATAGCTTGTGTCCAGAAATTAAATCAATCACACCTCCTGTTCAGCATAGTGAAGGACCATATTGGGATCAAGAGAATAACAGGTTATATTATGTCGATACTTTTGCTGCAACAGCTTTTAGATGGAGTTATAATTCTGGAACCGTAGCATCATATAACTTAGGTAAAGAATAATTTCTAAAGAGTTTATCTACATATTTTATTAGGTTGATATAATGAAAAAAAATTGATATGGCCAGTTTTCAACTTCTTTACTCTAGAACAGAAGTTATAAAATCATTCAAACCAACCTTCTCGTAGGTGTCATCATGCTTATACATTCGTTATCTAAATATCTCTGATATTCACGAAAAAGTGATTTCCTAAAAATTTATGTGAAATGCAATTTTCATTTATACCCTCATACGAGTCCAAGAGAATCAGGTCGAAGATCTTATCTTTGATTACCTGATACTTGATAATATATCGCTTGTTGTAAAATGTGACTCGAATGAATTCTCAATCCAACCTGCTAAATCCGTGAAATATTTAGACCTAAAGCTAGACCTCTTCCTCCTTCTTCGGGGAATTTGTATATTGACATTAGTTAAACAATTTAAATTTCTACAACCAATCCTAGAAACAAAACAGCTGACAATAGTATATATAAACTTCTTTGGTGGAATCCTAATTGTCCTATGGAATTCTCGATGAGCTAGGTACAGCTATAAACACATATTTAGAATGGAACTTACTTTTCCAATGACAATCTCTATAAAGAAGTGTGTATATTACATATTAGAAAACTATTAGCTGTAACAACTTTAATATTTAACAACAAAAACAGTACCTCAATTATCGATCATTGTTACCAAACTAGAAATAAAATAAGTTCTGTTCAAATAACTAAAATATCCATCTTTATAGGACAACATTGTTTTATATAATTTCAAAGATATTATCTGAAAATTGTACACAAATAAACTCAATAAATATGTTCATAAACAGAACAAAAACATGGATTCTATATTTTCTCGAATGACAATAAATGACCGATGCAAAAACTAATATTACATTAAACTAAAAGGCAATAAAAAGATGCACATACAGGGGAATAACATCAGAATTTTTGGAGCAGGACTCCTTACTCACAAACAACAATAAAAGTCAACGGGTGTCCGAAAATACTTCCTGAGGGAGCTAAGATAGTTTGAAAATGGCAGCGATAATCTGGGTTTAGTTTTTTAATTCAAAGACTATCTTGAGCAAAACAATGAAATTTGTTTTCGTTTCAAACTTTGTCATATTTTTATTCTCAAACTTTTTGAGTTTTCGGCACTGACATTAGATTCTTTGGACAAAATTACCTAAAAAGGGTACATTCTTTTACATTTTTTGTAGCTTTCCAGCAATCTAATAATTCCTATTTTTTTTAAATAAAAAACTTGTACTCATATGTGATAAATAAAAATGATGGAAAGATGTTAAAATAAAATTATTTTTCTGTCAATTTTAGAAGAACGTAACTCTATCGCTATCATCATTCCCATAAAAAATAGGGAAAACGAATTCCTCGTAGGAGCAGACAGATATTTATATAAACTGATTTGGGATACTAACACGAAGCATAAAGCACTTTGTCAAAAACTACTCATAATAGAAGAAAACAAAGCATCCAATCAATATAATGATGGTAAAGTTGACAGCAAAGGAAGATTATGGATTGGTAAGTTCTAATATCATAAATTGAACTTTATTTTCACTTGTCACCTTTGAGAAAATTTAACGAGCAAACGTGATTGCCATGATATATCTACCTTAGATATTTAGAAATCAAAACACTTAGTATTTATTTATGCAGAGCATGAGATATGACCGTCTCTAGTAGTCGGTTCTACATAACAACTGTAATTGATACCCCCAAGTAAAACATGAATTTGCTATAAAATTATATTGACATGTAGAAAACTTACAAATTTAATTTTGAAATTTGTGTAAATTTAATTTAGTTTCAGATCTCTAACATTCAATTTCTTTCTTGATTACTCCTGATTGATCAAGATGTAAATCTTGATTCTTTCTGTAATATTATTTCATATTTCAAATTTTCTTTTTAAATGATTTCTCATTATTTTGATTTGAATATATAATTATTAATTACTGAAATTTTTAATAATAATGAAGTAATATTGTTTGTTTTATTCTTCTTTAATAATTTTCTGTATATTCTTTTCTTAATCTTTTTTATCTGATTTATTATCATCACCTTAGAAACCTCTCCTCCTTTTTTTCTTTTGTTTTCCCGAAATCAAATTTCAAATTAAATAAAACACAATGTTTGTTTATTTAAAAATAAAATCTAATCTACATATTGTTATGAATTGAATGTTATATTTAATATAATATGGTCAGGATATAAGTTTGTTCTGAAAATGTCATATGTTTTAGCGCCTATTAAAGTTATTAAATTAGCTACTTTCATTTCAGCTGATGTTTGATTTATTTCGAAATACTGCTGTAGTCTCTCTTCTCAAGCTTTAAAAGCTTCTTTGGACTCATTGAACTCTTCAAAGCTGGACATTTTTTCTTGTGGGCTTTCGGACTCGTCACCAATTTATGTTGTGTATGTTGAGACTTACAACATTTATTTCTCAACTTGATAAATAACGTAATGCTCTATTTTTTTTATAATGAAATAGTATTTTCAATGTGCCATGATATTCAATACATATAATTTTATTAATTCACTTATGTCAAAGTGACATCCACCGTCTCTGTTATACAAAACTATAAAAACACAATATAATTGTGTTTTTATATTTTATCTGTTCATGGACAGACTGGCAATAAATGGTGACAAAGAGTTACCCAATGCTGTCCTTTCAGGTTGTTCGAAGAAATTATTGTTTCAGCAAGCGGATCGCCGACTTACCACCTATCAAAATGGTTAACAGAAGAGTTCGACAATTTACCTATTGCATCAGCTAGTTTCTTTGTGATTAATGCCAATGATTTCATTAATAGGGTAAAAACATTCAGTTGCAAGAAGGTGAAATTTTGATCTCCTTTGACGTTTGTTCATTGTTTTCAAGTGTTCCGATATCATAGACCTTAGACTATCTTAAGGATCTACTCGAATTAAACAATATCAGTTAAGTTGTAGCAAAAGAATATATTCAACTCACTAAACTCTGCATGAAACAAAATTGTTTTCGATTTTACGATAATTTCTTCGAACAAGATGAAGGAACAGCAATGGGTAACTCTTTGTCACCATTCATTGCCAGTCTCTTCATGAATAGATTCAAGACGGAAGCAAAAGAAGAATTCGAGTATTTCCCAGAGTTTGGCTTAGGTATCTGGATGATATTTCTGCAGTGTTTAATACAAATGTCGCTGATATTGACAACTTTGTACCTAAATTAAACAGTCGTCTCGCGTCAGTTAATTCACATATATGAAATTGAAAACTCTGGACAACTACCATTTTAGAAATAGAAATAGTGAAAATAAATATGAATTTGACATAAACAGAAAATATACCAGTCCTCTAAGATATATTGCAAAGGACTCTCACCATTATGCTCAACACAAAATGACGAGTTTTAATTTTCTAGTCCATCGTCTATTAAGCTTCCCCCGCAATTAGGAGAGGTTTGAAAAAGAAAAGGCACTGATTAGGGATATAGCTGTGAGTAATGGATATTCTGTAAGTTTAATTGATAAAATAATTAGGAAACAAAAATTTAAAGTCTTTTCGAAATTCGTTTGAAAATGAAAGAGAAAATCCGAAATCTGTATCGATTCCATTCGATCCTCGATGCACCCGTGGTATTGGTAAGATTTCTATAGATGTAGGTATGACAGTGGTTCATTCATCGAGAAACAATCTACAACAACTTTTAGGCAATCCAAAAAACAAAATTAAAATAAGCGATGAGTCGGGGACGAAATTAGCTGTAAAATATATTGGACAGACTAGACGATCAATTCAAACTAGATTCAAAGAACATATGACACATCTCAAATTAGGTAGAGCAGATAAGTCTAGTGTTGCCCAATATGTGTTTGAGAACAACCATAAAATAGATATTAGCAATTAAAGATTAATTAGGAATATAACAAATACTAGACAGCTGGATGCATTTGAAAGCTTGAAAATCATAGTGTAAAAATAGTATGAATAGTGACACAGGACCTATCCCAAATAGCCCGCATTATTGGTTAGTGGGTCACGGTTCACAAAACCATGGCAATAGTTTAGGTATAAATACGGTAGACTGTTAGCATAAGTTTACTTTTAATCATCTCCAGATGATGCCAACTTCGTTGGCAGTAGTGCAATATATAGTGTTTTGGTGTTTTGTGGAAAACTACGTCAGTCTCATGGTAAGAGTCAACAATTAAAAAATCTATATAATTGTCAAATATCTGAGGTTAATAATCGATTAATATCTGAAATTAAAAGAAAATATTCTACTTTCTTTGAAGATCAGTTAGAGTTATCTATAAAAAAATTCAAGGTGGAATTAAAGTTGAAAGAAAATGCAAATCGTATTATTCACAGGGCATATGAAATACATTTATGCTTTAATACCCAAAGTTGAGTCTGAATTAATAAGTATGGTACAGTCCGGTATATTAACAAAAGTAAAGTTTAGTAACTGGGCAAGCCCAATTGTTGTTGTACCAAAAGAAGATGGATAAAGTTTAAGAATTTGTGTAGATTTTGAACGTACTGTAAATCGTATCATTGAAACGGATCATTGTGTTACACTTACTTGAAGATATTTTTTCTTAATTATCCGGAAACAACTGCTTTACGATTCTTGACCTAAAGGTGGCTTATCAGTAATTAGAAGTTAGTGATAAAACAAAACAACTAACAATAAATACTCATCTAAGCCTTTTTACATACAATAGATTACCATTTGATGTTCTGCCCCTGGTATCTTTCAAACTATAATGGGAAACATTTTGTCGAGATTGTCGAATATAAAATGTTATATCGATGATATTTTGGTTTGTGGTTCAAATATTGATGAATGTTACGATAATGTCACTAAAGTTTTTTCACGGTTAAATGAATATTATCAAAGTTAATGTAAGTAAATGTAACTTCTATGAGACTAGCGTAAAATTTCTAGGTCATCACGTATTTAAAATCGTATTTAGAATTATTAAACTATTACTCAAAACTTCTTCCTATGTTATCATGTAAGTTGAAACCCTTATATGATTTGTGTAAAACAAACACTTAATTTGTTTGGTCCACAAACTGTCAAGAGGTGTTTAATATTAGTAAACAAATGATATATAATGAGGATCATCCAATTATGTTTGCTTCAAGTACCTTGTCACCAACTGAACAAAAATACTCAACTATTGAAGGGGAGGCGCTGGCTATTATGTTTACGAAAATTTCATAAATGGTCGTAAATTTATACTGATCAAGTATATTTTTGGAAAATTTGAAGGTATTCTTGTTACAGCCGCAACACGTACCACTCGATGGGCATTAACTTTATCAGGTTATGATTATGAAATTCAATACAAAAAAGGTAGTTCAATAAGTAATGCTGATGCATTATCTCGATTACCATGTCAAGATATCACGAATGTGTCAGAAAACAATACATTTCCTTTTAATTTGATAAATGAGAATCTTTTAAATATCGATGATGTATCCAAAGCTTCGAGAAGCTTCGAGAAAAGATTTGTTAATAGAAGTTATAGATTTAACATTTTCAGGGTGGCTAAATCAGATTGTTAATGAGGAACTAAAACAAACATCGAAATGAATTGTCAGTTGAACAAAGTTGTTTACTTTTAGGCAGTAAAGTAGTTATACCACTGTCTCTAAGAGGTGATGTTCTGAAACTGAATTGCACACTGGTATAGTTAGAACCAACATTTTGAAGTAATTCAAATGAACTATTTAGAAATACCAGGTTGTATAATGTTAATGATAGTGTTTATATTAAGAATATCCATACCAAACTATAGGATTTTCATACAATTATCAAAATATTAAGTCATTGTACACAGTAAATGTTAATAATATTAGATTTATGCATGCCGACAGCATTAGGCCAGTAGTTGTAGATACTAAAATACCTAGAGATCGTAGCCGAATCTGTGTCTGCTCAGCAACCTGCTGAAATAACTAGGACTCCTCAGCAGCCTACCGAAATAACTATGACTGCTTAGCGGCCTCTCCAAATAATGACTTCTAGTAGTGTTACTAGTGATTCGGAAAAAAGTGATAATACAAATGACCTACCCTCTAGTAGTCTTAGTACGCATAAAAGCTGTAATACTCCAATAAAGTATACCGTTATTAGGTCAGGTAGGATTGTTTGGCATCCTGACAAATCGTCTTATAAGAAATAAGAAGGAGAGAAGTGGTATGAATTAAATGTTATATTTAATATATTGTTTTTTTATAGTTTAGTATAACAGAGATGGTGGATGTCACTTTGGCATAAGTTAATTAATAAAGTTATATGTATTGTATATCATGGCGCATTGAAAATACTATTTCATTATAAAATAGAGCATACGTTATTTGTCAGGTTTAGAATCGAATGTTGTAAGTCTCAAGATACACAACACATATGTCAAATAAAATTAATTATATTCTATATTCTATAATCTAAGTGGCATAACTTCAATTGTCAAAACTGACATAAATGTCATCATTTCACAAATGTTAAAAGTGACAATCTAACAATAATCAATGATGACATAACTTAACAATTGTCAAAAATGACATAACCTAAATTTGCTAACTTGCATAAACATTAAGTATTTAAATTACTAAATTTTGAAATTTTCAAAATAACAATTTTAAGTTCCCACATCATTTAATATCCTGCGTATATTCAAAAGAGATATATGAAATGAAAATAACATTCTGTATTATGCAATGATCAATGTACATACAGTATACATAATTGACATACTATTGTGAATATTCATGCGACGTTCTTAAAATGTACAGTAGCTCTGTTGTGACCGAATGCATATTGTGGGTACATACGTTATGTAATGTTATACAGACATCATTCTTTGTACTACTATGTACAGTATAATATGAATGATGGATGTATATTTGTTTTACAATGTACCGGGTGATTGATTATATTTTGAACCCCCATTTATCTCCTTTATTTTTGGAGTTAAAAAAATTGTTATCATTAAAATTGTAGGGATTGTTCCGAACCGCCAGAAAATATTTACAGAAAAACAGTTGCGCATCGCGTTTCCTAGTTACAGCATAAACTTATGTTTTTTTCTAAATAGAACACTATGTATATTTGCAGTTTTGTGAAATTTACTGGTTTTTCTGATTTTAAAAATGTATACAGGTTGTATATTCTCTCGCAAACTCTCAGAGATATTGTCATTTTTTACAAAAGATTTTAAGAAATATAGTTTGCCATGACTATAAAAAAAATTCCAGATCCAAACAGAGGTAATATTAAAAATCAATCACCCGGTACCTATCATGTGATATGTACATATACGTTTGAACTAATATTTAAGTATTGTCAAATTTTTATTTGTTTATCAGAGTAGATAAGGAGCGTTTTTCATAAAATATGTAAAAATATGAGACACGAAAATTTACAAAATAACAAAGTCTAATCACTCCTACCCCACGCGTTCGTTCACGATAATAATGTTATTAGTTTACAATATATATTTCATTGATTTCACTCTATTCTTTGCCCTACAATAACCGCTTTCAGGTTATCGCTAATTATTAGATCATTCGATAATTGACCTGAAAGTGTACCGTCTAGCTTATGTACTAGGTTGAGTTGACTACGACATAGCTGAGTTAGGCGTAGCGGTTAAGCTGCGTGACAACACAAAACAAACTACTGTATGAAGGAAAATATTTAATTTGAGAAAAAAATTGCATCCATTATATTCGGTATACTAAATTTACATATGTTTTAAACACTAATCATTTTATAACAGAAACTGATCATGCAACTTTATCATATCTCATGAATAGCAGATTTTCGAATAATCGTCCGTGAAAGACAACATAACTGCAGATGCGTAAAAAGTAAAAAAAAAATACATACATTTTTTTAAAAACTTGCTTTTCTCAGTCGTACTCAAAAGTAAAAAACAATTTCTTTATCAAAAAAAAAGCCAAAAAGAGCAAGGCGTGCGCACCTTGTAGGATTGTACGCAGATTGTATAAAGTGCGCACGCCTTGCTTTTTTTTACTTTTTAGCCATACTTTAATTAAATTATTATCTTACATTAAATTGTTATCATACTTATGCAAATTTTTCAATTTTCACCCTCGCGCCCCTACGTGGGGATATTTGCATAAATAACGATAGAATATTGTATTGTCATCCGACCTTAGAAACTGTGCAAAATTTCATCAATTGGTTATGTCAAGAAGTGTGTTAAATGAAGAATGCAAAATTTGAAGACAAACAATCTGGAAAAAAAAACTATATTGTGAGTTAAAGAAACACAAATAAAAATAGATTTCCATACAAATAAACCAAATTCATTTTTAATTGTTTTAAATCTATTTTCACCAATTTGTACATTATGTACTAAAAATACTAAAGTTCAAGTAAGTCAAAATAAATTAACATCATTACGTAATAAAATTCTAGAAAACAATACATAAGGGGATATAAAATTAAAGATGGTTTAATAATTAAAACAATTTATGAAAATGAATTATATATAATTAATAAAGATTTTGCAGAAATAATATTAAAAGATTTACATGAAAAATATGAGTATATACCTAAGAATTAGAAAACTGGTTAATATTTATAGAAAATTTCTTTAGTAAAAATGTTATTTAGGGGGAAAAACAAAAATCACATTGATTATAATGAAATAGAAAGCATTATAGTAAAAGAACCTTTACATTTAGTAGTTATCAGTGGCGGCTGGTGGATTTAGGTTACACCATATCTAAGTATTGGAGCATGGAACCCAAGCAATACTTTTTTGGCACGACTATCAGTACTGAATGAAGAAGTTTTTCAGAAAAAAAAATTGAAAAAAAAAAATTGTGGAAAAAAAGTTACAAAAATGCGCTGCCACCCCTAGATTACTTCTAGACCATTAGTACAAAATTTGCATATTATTTTTTTCGTGCCTTAAAATATTGCTTGGGTTCCATGGTCCAATACTGAGCTATGTTGTAACCCAAATCCATCAGCTGCCACTGGTAGCTATAGATTTATTTAAGTAATTTAATTCCTAGTAATGGTTTTAAAATCATATTTATAATAATAGATATATTTTCTAAATATACTAAAATTTTTGATAATATTAATTGTAATACAAAATCAACAGTTATATTATTAAAAGAATATATTAATAAGAATATTTCAGCAGACAATGCAACATATTTCTGTAATGATTGTTTTAAAAACTTTCTGGATAATGGTAAATTAATTTTTACGAGTATACGACATCCTAAATCAAATATAGCAGAACGCTATATGTATACAAGAAATAATATGTTTTTCAGATTGATTAGTCATCAAAATTATATAAGTTGTAGTAAATATTTTAATGAAGTGGAAATATATTTAAATAATGTACCTAATACAATTACTCAAATTTCATCAATTTCTATTATGAAAGATAAAAAACCATTTAGGCCTTGGATAGAAAATAAAAATTTAGATTATACGATAAATTAAGAGAAAAAAGTTTGTGAAAAAATTAATTTAAACACTAGAAGGTATAAAACACGTAAATAATAAAACAAAATAATTATAAAAAGTTTACGAGAATCCAATAAAAAAAAATTATGTGAAGTTACAATTAGTAATAAAATAAACAGTAATACGTATGAAATATTTAATTTGAAAACAGGATATGTAAGAGGGAAATTTCACATAGAAATGATTTACCCATATACACCTGAGAAAGTGTGATTTATGAATCTCATCACTTCTGGTAGATTACTTCAAGTGAAAGATCATTATTTTCATTAAATTGAATGATCTAGGGAAAGTGATATTCATGTGATTATATTAAATGTTTTAATCTCTTCACATGGAACGAAATATTCTTAGAATATTAAAATAAATTTTATTACAAAACCCACATAGCATTTTCATATACCATACATGTACTATACATATTCATTAGGTACATGCGGATATTTGATGTATGTTCAAAATTAATTCACGTAGGCCATATGAACGTGAAATATGACATAAACCTGTCCAGCATATATACAGAGTTATTCAACGAAAGGGCCCCACCCCCTATATTTTGTTCATTTTTCGAGTTCGAAAATATCTTCAAATAAAAGTTGTAGTGAATTAAATGTGCTCTTTTAGAACCTCTGCAAAGAATATACAGGTGATTCCATAAACTCGGGACAAACCAAATTTATATTTTTTTAAATCGAACATATTTTTTGTTTTTATTTATTTATTACTGCAACAAATTTAACAAAATAAACATGTTTCTGCAGCTTTCTCTATAATTTTTTTGTTAAATATTATTCTCAAAATTTATATAGTTTTGTGTTATCTGCAAGGGTCGTAATATTACTTTATAGGCGGAACCCCATACTGTGATACCATATCTAATTATAGATTCAACTAAGCTGTTGTACGTGACAAGGCGATTTTTTGTACAGTATACTCTTTAGGTTATAAAATTTATAGATCAGTTTTCGTATTCTTCTATTTAAATAGTCAACATGATTTCCCATTTCAAATGCGGGTTTAAACCAATCCCAAGTATTTTATGATGGCGACGATATGTACACAGCTGTTAACCATTTCATTAATAAGTATGTGTTCTAGCTCATGCGGCATTCCAGCTTTTGTGGGATAGAAGGGCATATATTTAGTTTTTGTAGTGTTCAGTTTAAGGAGGTTGTTATCTAGCCAAATTTTACTTTGCCAATTGCAGCGGTAGCTTTTTGTTTTGTACACAAATTAGCACCGTATTGTCTACATATGCGATAATATTGCAACCATATATATATATATATATATATATATATATATATATATATATATATATATATATATATATATATATATATATATATATATATATATATATATATATATATATATATATATATATATATATATATATATATATATATATATATATATATATATATATATATATATATATATATATATATATATATATATATATATATATATATATATATATATATATATATATATATATATATATATATATATATATATATATATATATATATATATATATATATATATATATATATATATATATATATATATATATATATATATATATATATATTGTAAGGAATAAGCTAAGACCTAAAATAATTCCTTGGGGAACTCCAGTTCAAATTATCTTTGTTGCGCTATTAGCGTTACCTATTCTAACTTGTTGAGGTCTATTGACTAGATATTCTTTAAATAAGTCATACACTTTCTCTCTGATGCCTATTATGTTTAGTTTATTTAGTACCTTTGTATGAGATACTGTGTCAACCACCTTTTGTAAATCTAAAAAAAATTGCTAAGACTTTCTTGTTTCAATCTAAGTTAGTATGGTATCTGCTAATAGTTGAAGAGGTTCCTCAGTAGCGATATGCTTTTTGAAATCCGTATTGATTTTTTTATACTGTTTTATTTTTTGCTAGAAACGACCAAAGTCTATTATTCAGACACTTTTCAAAAATGTTTGCAATATTATTTATTAATGATATTGGTCGATAGTTTGTCATATCATTTTTACTGCCATTTTAATAAATTGGTACCACAATACTCTCAAACTTTTCAGGTATAATGGAGCTTTTAAACATAAGATTAATGATATAAGCACTAGGTCTACTAATGTGTTTAGATATGAGTTTTCAGGTTTTTGTTGTTATACTGCTTTTCCTTGGCGAGGCGTTATTTTTCAGGCTGGATATAATCTCCTCTATTTCACGGCCAGATACGTCCTCCAAAAACACTAAATTAATATTTCCGTTTATGTTTTCGTTGACTGGCAGATTTTGTACTTGATTGTACACTCACTACATTGTGAGTTAAAGAAAAACAGGTAAAAAGTAACAAGAAACCTTCTTCAATTTACATCAAATCAATTCAATCAGGTGGAAAATACAGAAATATGGCGGTAATCTCAACACTTTGTGGCCAAATCTGTCCGCTACAGTGTCTATCATATACTTCTCAATTTTTTCATTTGCAGGACTTCCAACAGTTGTGCTGTATTATAATTTTTCTCATAATAGAGATCATGTTCCATTAAAAAAAATAGTAACTCCAGCTTAGTAGAACTTTTGTTGGGAATTTTATACAGTTGTCTCGAATGGTACTTCGCATTGTCAAGAACTATAATGCTATTCGGTTTTAATTTTGGAATTAGGGTATTTTCAAACCAGTTATCAAATATTTCTCCCTTCATGTTCTTGTAGTAATCCACGTTACAGTCTTCCATGTTTTTTCCGCATAGTTTCAATGCATTATCAACCCATGCATCCATCAATTCACAGTGTAATATAATTAACCCTTTATTAGGGGGCAATGAGATTAGTTGACATTTCCTAGATCTATCAGTCTATCCTTTTTTTTACGGTGTCATGAGTATCATACCACGTTTCATCTAGATAATAAATTGGCCTATTTTCCCTTCTGAGTTCTTTTATCTCTTCTAGATATAAATTTCGCCAATCCACTATTCGTCTACTTTCCATAATCGCCAAACGTTTATTAATAGTTTGATATTTAAATCCAACTTTTTTCAGCCAAGTTCCTAAAGTTCTTTTGGTATATTTTAGATGGTAATCCATTTCTTTTAATTTTCTGTCTACCACGTCAATAGTTGAGATTTCATTTTTTCTGATACGCGTCGTAAACTAAAGTTCTTAAAAGTTTTGCTAATGATGGGTCCAAAGTTTTCAATTGACCGGCGTCGGATCGTTGTTTTCTTGGGAGGTCATCTTCGTTCAGCAGTTTGTGTATTGTGGGACGCGGGGAATGTTAGTCAGAGATGCGGTTTCACCTAGTACATCTAAATCATACAAATTAAGCTCGTCGCTTCAAAAGATTATTGTAAACATTAAGTCAAATTTGTTTCGCTTGCTAGTTCAAATGTAACCAAATTTTCTTACCGGAAACACTAATGAATTTTGATTTTCTTTATCACAGTAATCACAAGATAAACTTCTTAAATTATTTTCAAAAATACACCAGCAAATTAACAGATAAAATAATTATTACTTATATTACACTATTACACAACTCACTGCAACACGATAAACTTCTTAAATTATTTTCAAAAACACACCAGCAAATTAACAGTTATAAAATAATTATTACTTATATTACACTATTACACAACTCACTGCAACACGATAACCTTCTTAAATTATTTTCAAAAACACGCCAGCAAATAAACAGTTATTAAATAATTGTAAGATTGGTCGACTTACCTGTAAGGAAGATCAATCTTAATTATTCGAGCATCGGAGTTCTTCTATGATAGATCTGGTAGGTTCCATATTCAAGTGAATCACGCACTATGTTAAAATTAAACAAACTCTTTTTCTGTCTAGTACCATGACCCCGATGTCGATTATCGCCCAGTTCATTTGTGACTGAACTAATCGCACCCGGGGTATAAACAGTGGTGGGAGGGCTCTATCATAGAAGAACTCCGATGCTCGAATAATTAAGATTGATCTTCCTTACAGGTAAGTCGACCAATCTTACAATTACCATCGCATCTCCATTCTTCTACGATAGATCTGGTAGATGTTTGAAGAGACAACTGTCTGTGCGATTAATGCAATGTGTAATTTTTATAAAAAACTAAAGAACTACAATAACAGAGATTATACAATATTATAGATATACATACCTGTACATAAAAAATACTTTTAAATATATGTTGCGTAAAATTGTGTATACAGGTATATACACACACATATAATATTTAATTGGCCTCTAATTATGCAATCTGCAAAAACATTAGCATTACCCACCAAAGGGTGGTTATAAAAGTTTGTAAAAAACTGATGAATCTTTTGTCCATCCTGCTGTGTTGCGTATGAGATCTATATTTATGCCTGCTCTATAAGCCTCTGACGTTGCAACATGTCTTACACTATGGCTTGTAAATAGTTGGGTATCTATTCCACTTTTCTGAAGTACCCCTTTTATCCATCGACTAATGTTTTGAGAGGAAGCAGAGTGGTATGATTTTTTATGCGTTATAATCAATGTGTTATTATTTTTCCGAAGGGATTCTGTAATATTTATATAATAGATTAAACTGGTAGCTATATATGAACCTGGCTTTTCTTTAAAGAATGGGAATACTAGGAACGGTTGTAATTTTCCTGGTCCCGAGGTTTTAATTTTGCTTGATATTTTTATTTCGATCCTGTCTGGTTTTTGAATTATGTTGTTTAATGATATCTTTGATATTGTTCGAACTCTACTCGCAGATGTAAGAGCCAATAATATGACAAGTTTATGACTTAAATCTTTTAAAGTAAGTATATCCAAGGGATACAGTTTTTCTAAATACACTAGGACTGAGTTGGGATCCCAGGTAGCTGAATATCTTGGTAAGGAAGGTTTTTTATTATGAACTCCCTTTAAAACCCGTTTAATTATAGTTTTGTCGCCTGGGGAGAATTCTAGAATTAATGTGAGTGCTGATCTATAGGTGTCAACAGATGAATAAGAAAGTCCTTCATTAAAGCTGTTTAGGAATAATTTTTGTATACATTTTAAACTGTATTGATAAGGATCATGATTATTTTCTATACGAAAAAACCCCACCATTTCTTATAACAAATAGAATGTTGCTTGGTGTTTTTTTTTAAATAGAGCCTATCATTAAGGGAGTAACCGGTTCTGGAAGTCCTCTTTTCTTAAATGATTCCCAGACAACCTCCCCACCACCAGGGAAAGCGACCTGTGTAGCGAATGCCTCTCCCCGCAAGGAGAGGTTAATCATTAGGGGGAAAAATTATTGGTTGTTCTATTAACATTTCATAAAATACTGGAAACCAGGGCTTTGATGGTCCATTTGGAACTATTAGACTACCCGTGGCTTTGTCCAATTTAATCTTTTCCAATATTCTATGAATTAATGAAAATGGTGGAAAAGTATAAAACCTAAGGTTTTTCCAGTTAATTGTAAAAGCATCAACAACAAGGAATTCGGATCTGGCCTCCATGAAATGTAATTGTTACATTTGGTATTAAGTCATGTTGCCAAGAGATCAATATTAGGTGAACTAAATCGTTCAACTATCTGAGCAACTTAGGGTTTAGTTGAAATTCCGTGTCTATTGACAGAAAATCTTCTTCTCTATTGTCCTTTGTATTAATATACGATGCAAAAACAAAAATATTTTTACTTTCACAATAATCCCATAATGTTTAAGCCCCAGAGTTTAAATGTTTAAACTTAGTGCTTTCCATTCTGTTGATAGTTGCTATTGCAGTGACATTATCAAGTCTTAGTAGAACGTTGCAGTTATATAAAGATTTAGTGAAGGATTTTATAGCGTAAATGGCAGCTTGCAATTCCAAAAAATTTATATGATTGCAGAGTTCCATTTCATTCCAAAAACCATTCGCTTCTTGGTTATTGCAATAGGCCCCCACTCTGAAGTCGATACGTCGGAGAATATCTCTAACGCAAATTGTTTTTTTTTTAATGTTTCCCTCTTTCGTTTATATTGTTCAACCACCAATCAAATTCTATGTTTAGGCTAAGAGGTATGATCATTTTTCGATTAAAATTCATGTTGCCGTATTTAAGATTCCTTAATTTAACAATTTCAAATGGTTTGGTCACCCATAATTTATGGCTGGAGAAGCAGATAATAATTTTCCAACAAAGGAAGCAAATGTTCTAATTTTTACTGATGTTTTATTTTTCAATCTGTGCACTAATTTAATTATTGCTTCAATTTTATTTTCTGGTATTTGAATTGTCATATTATGTGAATTGAAAAGGTATCCTAAATACTGAATTTTCCTTACAGCCAAGGGTGTACCCTTTTCGTAGTTTACTACTAACCCAAACGAGCTTAAAGGATCAGTTGAAATATTGATATTTTTAAAACATTGTTCGTAGGTATCTGCAACAAGTAATATGTCACCTAAATATATCACTACTTTAAACCCTAAAAGTCGAAGATACCTAACGACTTCTTTTATTAACATTGTGAAAATATACGGGGCTATGTTTAACCCGAAAGGTAAGCAACTGAACTCGTATAATTTATTGGCAAATTTAAACCTCAAGTACTTCTATATTTTTTATCAACAGGCAACAAGAAATAAGCATGTTGTCAATGTAATTTTACCATATAACGTCTCTCGAGAGAAAGTTAAGAACAGTTCGATAATCTTCAAGTTTGAAATAGCTTACAGGTATAAATGAATTAAGCTTTTTTTAAATTTAAAATAAACCTATTTTCCCATTGGGCTTTTTAATGAGGAAATAAGATGATAGAAATTGATTTCATACAGGGCCACATTCTGAGATGGCTCCCTTATTTAAAAGAATATTTATTTCTTTATCAAAATATTTAATATCATGTAGTGGAATATTCTTATGTGGAAGATGTTTTTGTTTCAGTTTTGAATGGAAAGGTATTTTTATAACCTTAACCCAATCCAAAACTTTCTAATTGTTAACAATGTTTAACCGTCCACTTAAGAATTGTCCTAATCTCCCTGTAATTTTTTAGGTACCTCTACCTGCTTCCCTCCTGTCCACCTTCCATCCATTTTTTCAGCCTGGTTTTGTAGGAGAGGCGCTTGAAGTTTAATTCTGTGTGCCCAACGTTCCAGGATTTAAATTGTACCCTTTTTTAAAAGTATTCTTAAGGATATCACCTGCCTTTTGCACTGATTTGCTAGAAATCACTTCTTCAAGGAACTCCTATCCAAACAAATATTCGCCAATTGAGGTCTGCTGAGCTGCTAATCGGCTGTTCTCATTGATTAAGGGATTTACCTCCCATTTTCTCTTAACCGATAATCATTTTGCACACTCAAAAAAAAAAAGTTATGCAGCGTCAGATAATTTGGGAATTATTTCATTTTTAACACATTTAGACCGGGACAGTTTTCCGGTATTTGGCTACCAATTTCTTACGGCACTCAAGTGTAATGCCCTGTGTTAAGTAGGTAGACCAGCGCACTACTATCTCTTCGTGAATGGCTGCCTCTTTTTTTATTCTCTTCGCTGGGGTTTTTACCCAATATTTCTATGAGACTCTCGTTAGTGGTGACTGCCTTCTGTTGCGTCCCCATATCTGTGGTGTCTCCTTCACGCTTATTTTTCTGATTTACTTCTTTTTCCCCTGAACTTTCAGATTTCTGACTGGATTCTGAAGGTAACACTAGTTAACCATAGTTATTCCAGTTATATACAATAAAGAAAAAAGCAAACAAGTGTTTGCGGGTAATGTAGTCAAAACAACTACACCCTGTATATCAAGAATATAAAACTTATCCTTTATGCAAAAAAGCAAACAAGTGTTTGCTGGTAACGTAGGCAAGACTACTGCACCCAGTATATCAAATATATATCATTTATCCTCTTCACAAAAGCAAACAAGTGTTTGCGGGTAATGTGGTCAAAACAACTGTACCCTGTATATCAAGGATATAAAATTTATCATTTATGCAAAAAAGCAAACAAATGTTTGCGGATAACGTAGTCAAGACAACTACACCCAGTATATCAAGTATAATACCGTTTATCCTCTTCACAAAAGCAAACAAGTGTTTGCGGGTAATGTAGTCAAAACAACTACACCCTGTATATCAAGTATATAAAATTTATCATTTTGCAAAAACAAACCAGTGTTTTGCGGGTAACGTAGTGAAAACAACTACACCCAGTATGTCAAGTATTTAAAGGTTTATCCGTTTCACAAAGACAAACAAGTGTTTGTGGGTAATGTAGTCTACACAACCACACCCTATTTATTATATAAAACCTATTTTATAGATAAGAAATAAAGGAATAATAACATTTACCTTCTGAGCTTTCTGATGACGATAAATTGTATTTAACTTCTCTTTCTAATTTGGCAAATTTCCTTCTCATTCGCTTCAACTATTCTAGAGCTTGCCTGTTTCGCAAACTGGACATAATTAATTTCTTTTAACTAACACTGCACATGAAGGCACTTAAAAATGAACTACGCCTAGTTCATTTTTTAATGCCTTCACGAGCAGTGTTAGTGAAAAGAAATTAATTATGTCGAGTTTGCGAAAGAGGCAAGCTCTGGAAGAGTTGAAGCGAATGAGAAGGAAATTTGCCAAAGTAGAAAGAGAAATTAAATACAATTTCTCATCATCAGAAAGCTCAGAAGGTAAATGTTATTATTCTTTTGTTTCTTATCTATAAGATAGGTTTTATAAAATTAATAGGGTGTGGTTGTTTAGACTACATTACCCACACACACTTGTTTGTCTTTGTGAAAAGAATAAACCTTTATATACTTGATATATTGGGTATAGTTGTTTTCACTACGTTACCCGCAAAACACTGGTTTGTTTTTGCAAAAAAGATAAATTTTATATACTTGATACAGGGTGTAGTTGTTTTGCAGTACCCGCAAACACTTGTTTGCGTTTATTTTCTTGTTGACAGTATATAACGGGAATAATTATTCCTGATATACAGGGTGTACTTATTTTGACTACATTACCCGCAAACACTTGTTTGCTTTTGTGAAGAGGATAAACGATATATACTTGATATACTGGGTGTAGTTGTCTTGACTACGTTACCCGCAAACACTTGTTTGCTTTTTTGCATATAGGATACATTTTATATCCTTGATATACAGGGTGTAGTTGTTTTGACTACATTACAAACAAACACCTGTTTGCTTTTGTGAAGAGGATAAACGGTATATACTGGATATACTGAGTGTAGTTGTCTTGACTACGTTACCCGCAAACACTTGTTTGCTTTTTGCATAAAGGATAAATTTTGTATACTTGATATACAGGATGTAGTTGTTTTGACTACATTACCCGCAAACACTTGTTTGCTTTTTTCATTACTGTATATAACTGGAATAACTATTCTTAACTGGTGTCACCTTCAAAATCCAGTCAGAATTCTGAAAGTTCAGGGGAAAAAGAAGTAAATCAGAAAAATACGCCTGAAAGAGACACCACAGATATGGGGATGCAACAGAACACAGTCACCACTAGCAATCTCATAGAATTATTGGGTAAAACCCCAGCGAAGAGATTAAAAAAGAGCCAGCCATTCACGAAGAGATAGTAGTCCGCTGATCTACCTACTTAAAACAGGGCATTACACTTGAGTGCCGTAAAGAATTGGTAACCAAATACCCCTACCGGAAAACTGTTCCGGTCTAAATGCGCCAAAAGATGAATAAGAAACTACGATCCATATTAACAACACAGGTTATCAAAATTGATTATATATATATACATATATATATATATATATATATATATATATATATATATATATATATATATATATATATATATATATATATATATATATATATATATATATATATATATATATATATATATATATATATATATATATATATATATATATATATATATATATATATAAGTTATAGAGACGATTCCCACAAGAATATGTGTAACGGCCGGCTCATATCACCGTTCCACGAAGCAGATAGTGGGCTAGCCAGCGATGTCAGCAGTTCCAGCATTTCAACATTAGAATTAGATTTAAGTCAGTCTGTTTTTAGATCTTCAACTTGTACTTTCGTTTTATACGTTTTATATAAAATAAATTAATTTTTTTAAAAAGGGTTTTTCGGCAATCAAAACTATCAGTGGCGCAGTCGGTAGGATAGTCAAACGGTGTTAAGGAATATAATATCGGTTCGTTTTAACGATTTATTGACTATCGAAAAAAAAAATTTTTTTGGACATTTTTGGTGACCCGTTCGCGAGTGAAAAAAAATGTCCTAAGTGTATAGTGTCCAGCTAGGTGAAAGGGATTAGTAGCCTAGTGAGAAACGAGTTCTGAGAGGATATCAGCATGCTCTGTTCGGACCTAATCACATGGAATTATTGATAGTATTGCTGTAAGTACATTTATGTCTTATAGGGGCCCTTCTGATCGATATAATTCTGAAAGTTCTGAAGATTCTGATTCAGGCTCAATTTTCTTGAATCGTTCAATAAACCGATCACACATAAGATCATCAATCGATTCTAATTTAAATAATTTATTTTGTCAAATTTCTACAAACGAAACAATCAAAATGCCAAATACAGTACAAGTTTTAAAACAGGAGTACCTGAACATGATCCCAGAATTTCATGGGCAAACCGAACTCTTGTCTCGATTTATAGAAATAAGCGAAAAGCTAGTAAATAAATTTTATAACACAGCTGACGAGGCAGACTTTCAGAATGAATATCTGATGTCTAGTATCTTAGCAAAAATCAAAGGCGGAGCTGCTATTAATATTTCGTCTTGTATAATTAATAGTTGGAATGATTTAAAACTTGCACTTCTCAATGCTTATGCGGATAAAAGGAAGGGACATTTATACGCTTAACAAAGAAATGACTGAGTGTAAACAAGAAAATGAATCTCCTATTGAATTTTATACTCGTATTCAACAACTATTAAATTTACAAACATATATCACAACACATAGCCAAGGCGCTGAAAGTGTAATATTAATAAATTATCACAGAAATTTAGCATTAAGGGTTTTACTTAGAGGCCTCAAAGATCCGTTAGACTCTCTGATGCGAACCAAAAATCCCACTGATTTAAATAGCGCTTTAAGCATGTTAACAAATGACTTTCAAATAGAAACTACTAGTAGCAAAATGTCAAAAATGAAAATATCAAATAATAAACCTACAATCTCTCAAAATAGACCAAATTTCCAAAATAAATTTCAAAACAGTTTTAGAACTAATTATCGACCGCAGTTACAATTAACAAATTCTTCACATAACCCCCAAGTAATGCAAAGGTCAGCACCTTATAACCAAAATGCTGGCCCATCTACAAATCAAAATGTTATTAAACCTAACCAAACGAAATTTTTGCCAAAACCCGTGCCAATGAGTGTATCAACAAATAACACTTATAGGGCTGGTCAAGACCAATTCCAAAACCTTAATTATCATCCCAATCAATACCAAACTAGAAATAATAACAATGTGCGACCGAACTATATTGTCGAGGAATTATTCAATATTGATGACCAACCAGTCGTCGAGCTTCCTGACGAATATTATTGTGACGATGGCCTCGAAAATACTCAAAATGAGTTTTTTCACGAACAAGCCTCGAACATGAATTTGTGGAGTCGAACAGCAACGACCCCAAATTTCGAACTAATGAACATGATTTATAATGAAAGTAAGCTTCCTTTTATTATTTTTCCTGAAAATAATTTAAAGGTTTTAATTGACACAGGAAGTACGAAATCATTTGTTAAACCCGAAATCGCACACAAATATTTTAAAAGTTTATAAAAAATGAACCATTCAAAATATTCACTGCACATGGTACGTCAGTAGAAAATTACAGTACTTTCATACCATGTTCAACAATTTTTAACGCAAAAAAACACTTCGTTAAAATTTTACTTGTTTAATTTTCACAATCATTTTGACTGTTTACTAGGGATCGATAATTTAAAATTGTTGAATGCAAATATTATTTTAGACAAAAATTTGTTAGTAACACCTAACAGCCAAACGAAAATTCTATATCACGAAACGACAAACGATAACTTGAATAACATCACGGTAGAACCTAGATGCGAACAAATAATTAAAATCAATGTAAGAAATATAGAAAATGGCGATGTTATAATCCCATACACTAAATTCTCGAACTTAGAAATACCAGAATGTCTCACCCACGTAAAAAATTTCGAAGCCATTTGTACAGTTCTGAATACATCGGATTCTCCAAAATCTCTCAAAATTATGGAACCAATTGAGGTCATTGACTTTAATAAATATGACACAAAAATTGATACTCATACTAATCTAAATCACTACCATACCGAAAAATATGAGCTTGATATTTCTAAGATCAGAACTGAACATATGAATTCGGAAGAACGCAATACGATATTAACTCTCGTTAAGGAATATTCCGATCTTTTTCACATTGACGGAAACCGATTGACATTTACAAGCAAAATTAAACATAACATTAAAACCACGGACGAAATACCCGTCTACACTAAATCCTATAGGTACCCCCGAAGTACACAAAGCCGAGGTACGGAACCAAATTCAAAACATGCTAGACCAAAAAATAATTCGATCTTCTTGTTCGCCATGGTCTTCGCCGATTTGGGTTGTCCCAAAAAAGATCGATGCATCGGGACACAAAAAGTGTCGACCAGTCTACAAGAACACGTTAACAGGCTCCGGGAGGTATTTGACAGGCTAAGAGCGGCAAATTTCAAAATACAGTTGGATAAGTCGGAGTTTCTCCGAAAAGAAGTGGCATATTTAGGCCATGTGGTAACCCCGGACGGGATAAAGCCAAATCCCGACAAAATCAGGGCTATCAAAACTTATCCAATACCCAAGAACCCTAAACAAATTAAAGGTTTCCTTGGATTATTGGGGTACTATCGCAAGTTTATTAAAGACTTTGCGAAGGCAACCAAGCCGTTAACGAAATGCCTAAAAAAGGACGCCATTATTAATATTAAGGACCCAGATTATATAAGTTGTTTCGAGTTATGTAAAAACCTCCTAACTAACGAACCTATATTGCAATATCCAAATTCTGCAGAACCGCTTATTTTGACGACAGATGCGAGTAATTATTCTTTGGGAGCAGTGCTCTCGCAAGGCAAGATCGGCTACGATCTACCGGTAGCCTATGCTAGTAGGACGTTAAGTGAGTCCGAAATTAATTACTCCACTATACAGAAGGAACTTTTGGCCATAATTTGGGCTACCAAATACTTCCGGCCATATCTATTTGGTAGGAAATTTAAAATAGTCACAGACCACAAACCATTAACATGGCTATTCTCGCTGAAAGAGCCAAACTCTATGCTAGTCAGGTGGCGCCTGAAACTAGAAGAGTTTGACTATGAGATCGTATATAAAAAAGGTACGCTAAATAAGAACGCGGATGCGCTTTCTCGAATAGAGCTGAACATGAAAGAAACCGGACCATCTAATGCACCAATTTTTAAATTTATGGAAGAATTAAATGAATCATTAGAATCTGATCGCGAAAATAATACTTCGGTTGTCGCTGAAGCGGGCGACTTAGACGATCACGAAAATGCCGAGGAAGATGACGCAACAATCCATTCGAACCACGAAAACCCGATCGTTGCCGTCCCCATTGCCGATTGCGGTCAATTACGGTAAAAATCAAATAGTAATCTCCCTTGTCAATTTCGCACCAGCAGACCCTTCCGTTATCAGACTGTATAAAACAAAACAACGCATACTCGTTCAATTCTCAAAAAATAATTTAGAACAGGACATTATTAAATTTGTCAAGGAAATGGTGGCCCCCAAGGTAAAATATTACGTATATTTCGAAGACCCAATATACGAAGAGTTCAGCGCGATCCTTCAAAAGTATTTTAAAAATTCCTGATTCAAATAGTCAGATGTACACAAAAACTCATTGACGTCACAACCGATGACGAAATAAATCAATTAATCCAGAATAATCATGATGGTAAAACCAATCATCGAGGAATCGATGAAACCGAAAAGCGGATTAAGAATACATATTATTGGCCTAACCAACAAAAATCTATTCAAAATTACATTAACAATTGTGACCTATGTCAAGTAACCAAATATGACCGTAGACCCCTGAAACTAGAATATAATATCACTCCTACAGCAACAAAACCATTCCAAATGTTACATATAGATAGTATTACCCCTAGAAAACTGTAAATTTCTCACTATTATCGACTCCTTTTCCAAATATGCGCAAGCTTATAAGCTCAACTCAGCACAAGGTATCGAAGTAACAAATAAATTAGTTAAATATTTTACACACCATTGCATTCCAGAACAGGTTGTTTCGGATAATGGCCTAGAATTTAAAAACTCAGTAGTTCAAGAACTACTTAAAACTCACAAAATCGAAATACATTTCGTAAGTTCTCAACACCCAGAATCTAACGGGTTAATTGAACGGTTCCACTCAACCTTAATAGAGCACATTAGGCTACTTAATAACCAAAATGAGTACAAAAACTATCCTATAGAAATTAAGGTAGATGCACTTTTGGCTTATAACAACACGATCCACTCAACTACGAGTATGAAACCCTACGAAATAGTAACTGGGCACATAGGCGGGAACTCCCCTTTTAACATCGATATCGAAAATCAATTAGTTAATAATTATATTGAAAACCATAAAGAAAAGGTCAAACTTTTATACCAAAAATTAAACGAGGACATTCAAAAGAAAAAAAGAAAGTGTCATTTCCAAAGCTAACGAAAACCGCGAAAAACTTCCCGAAATTCCGGAGAAAATTTTCGTTAAAAATAAACAAAAACAAAGTAAAACGCGTAATAAATATAAACCCCAAACAATCTCCGACATTAATGAGGAGCATAAGACTGCTAAAATTCTTCCAACACATGGTAACACTTGTGAAAAAATTCACATTTCTAACATTAAAAAGACCAAAAGGGAAGGGAAAACCACAAACTCACACCTTAAACACTATTTCAGGTCCCTCGCCCTCGGACAAGGAACAGAGGTCACAAACATAACGGAAAATTTAGTCATTCTCCCGATTAATTTGGGCCCTGCCAGACTTCAGAAGAATGAACACACATTCGTCCACTATTACGACCTGCAACCTTTATATGATGAATACTCAAAATTAAACACTCAGTATAATGAACTTAGGTTAAGTTATTCTAATAATAGTATATTTAGTAGAGAATTAGTTAATTACAATAAAATCGTAAAATATAGTCAAACGCTAGTACTAAGTAAAATCAATAACATTAAAATTCATAACAGAAACAAAATTTCTAAAAGAGGTTTACTCAACGGGGTTGGTTCAATAGTTAAGAGCATAACTGGAAATTTGGATGCCTCCGACACTTTACAGGATGTAGAAAATTCAATAACATTTTGTAGATTAAATACATTACATCCAAGCATTATTAAGTCCCACGACTTATTTCTAGAAATTCAGAGAATATCATCTCATTACGGAATTACCTTGCTTTTTGAAGTAAATTACAAAAATATTTTAGATTTTGAATCCATTCTAAAAATTCACTGTAAAATAGACTCCAACAAAATTACTTACTTCTTATCAATTCCTATTTATTCTGAAATAGAATTTGATCTGTTCTACATGCTACCTATACCAACAAGGCGTGATTCAGAATATTTAACAATAATTCCTAACGCGAAATTTATACTTAAAGCTAAAAATAATAACTTATTTAAGCCTCTATCTGACAAGTGTACCCAAGGCAAATGGTATAATTGCCAAGTAACATACAAGTCAATTACAGAGCACCATGTGAAGAAGATATCTTGTTATATCAAAATTCAAGCCGCTGTCACCTTACCCAGCTAGAAATCAACGAAAATCACATCGAAACCGTTCCCGAGATCAATCAATACTTGGCCGTCCTCCCGAAAGAAGAAAACATTGAGGCCCAATGTGAGAAGTCAATCGAAACCAGATCACTAATGGGTATCTTCCTAATCAAGCGAGACTCTTGCAAATTACACTTCAGAGGACAGGAGCTAATTTTTCCAGGAAACAAGTTAAGGGAAGCCACTAGTTGTCAACTCTATCAGTCCCCAGTCAAGAAACCATTATAACCCAAAGTTCAAAATCGAACTCAAGAAACTGAATCTCAAGGAGCTACCGACCAACACAATAATTCCAATCCAGGAAGAATCAATCAATAACTGCCACATTCCAAGCCTCTGGACAGTCATATTGTATATTCTACTAACAGCTGGTATATCGTACCTTTACCTCAGATGGAAAAAGAACAAAACGTCGAGCAGAAATAAAAAGGCTATCAATGAGACCGATGTACCTGTGATAATAGAATTGGAAAACAGGAAGATCAGCCTCGCAGGGGGATGCTTCCTTCTAAGGCTGGAGGAGTTATAGAGACGATTCCCACGAGAATATGTGTAACGGCCGGCTCATATCACCGTTCCACGAAGCAGATGGTGGGCTAGCCAGCGATGTCAGCAGTTCCAACATTTCAACATTAGAATTAGATTTAAGTCAGTCTGTTTTTAGATCTTCAACTTGTACTTTCGTTTTATACGTTTTATATAAAATAAATTAATTTTTTAAAAAAGGGTTTTTTGGCAATATATATATATATATGTATATATATATATATACATATATATATATATATATATATATATATATATATATATATATATATATGCTCTGTATATATATATATGTATATATTATTTTATAGCAATTGTGTTCTTGGGATTTTGGTTCTAATGATAGATTTGAAAAAAAATATATACACATATATATATATATATATATATATATATATATATATATATATATATATATATATATATATATATATATATATATATATATATATATATATATATATATATATATATATATATATATATATATATATATATATATATATATATATATATATATATATATATATATATATATATATATATATATATATATATATATATATATATATATGCTCTGTATATATATATATGTATATATTATTTTATAGCAATTGTGTTCTTGGGATTTTGGTTCTAATGATAGATTTGAAAAAAAAAATCTAAATTGTTTATTTATTCATAAACACGTTTCACAAACGTTTTGGTAGCTTTTTTCATTGTAAGGACTAAAATATAAAACAATTTAAAATTTTCTACAATTTTTAATTATTATTTAAGTATCTTACCTTAAACGAGAAAATAATCCGATGTGGCACTTTATAGTTTAACAATAATCCTACTTAATTAGTAATTAGTGCGTATAGCGAGCACATCACTTTTTACCTACTACTACTACTACTAACCGATGATGTTTTTGTGTTTACAACTAAGTTTAAACTAAAATTTTGAAATGAGGTGGCTTATAATTTATAAAATTTCCAATGCCTGTAACTGTTGATGTTTTGGCAGTGGTGTATTTCTAATTTTTCTTGTAAGGGCAGCTACTATTTTGTTTGATATATTTTGAGTAAGTATTGTAGATTTTGTTTAAATTTTGTGTGTCTGTTTTGTCATTTATTGTTTTTGTTTTTATTTTACTTCAATAATTTCTAAAATTTCTCTCTTTTTAGTGTGGTAGCTAATATTTTTGTTTTGTCGAAGTCGATTGTGTGTTTTGTTTGTGTATGTTTCGTGAGTGCTGTTTCATTAATTTTATCATATTTATGGGATTAGATTTTTTTTGTAGATGTTGGGAAGTTTGCCCGATGTATCACATAAATTAATTAATTCAATTTCAGTGGAAACTGAAACTAAGGACACAAGTAGATAGTCTGTTGGTACTGTTATGTTTTTAATTTTGTATTCAAACTGCCATGAATCTTTCATATTGTGTTTGTTTCTATTTATTACGTTGGATATGCTAGATTTTAGGTAATCTGAGAGGTTTTTTGCTGGGAATTGTATTCATGATACTATTGGTCTAAGGGTAATGTTAGGTTTATGTAATTTAGGGAGTCCGTATAGAATGAGAAAGAACCAAAATCCCAAGAACACAATTGCTATAAAAAATATAAATAAGATTCAAGAAGTCAAAAAGGAAAACAGCTTTCTTTCAAACTGTATATATATATATATATATATATATATATATATATATATATATATATATATATATATATATATATATATATATATATATATATATATATATATATATATATATATATATATATATATATATATATATATATATATATATATATATATATATATATATATATATATATATATATATATATATATATATATATATATATATATATATATATATATATATATATATATATAAATAGAAATTTTGGGGTTGCAGTCAGCAGTAATAATGGTGTTAGGCCATAGATTTCAAAAGAGTACTCTTTGTTATTTGTCAGGCTTTCGGTAATGTTTATTTCCTTTATCAAGACATCTACAATTATAAAAAAGATATTAGATACATAATGTAAGCAACGTCACAGTAATGTAATACTTACTAACACGAGGGTTAATTATATAAAACATTCATTATCGTCAAATAGGAACAATTTTCTTGCTTTCTCACGTTACATATCATCTTGCTTAGAGTCTAGGTTAAATTTTAACTGCACTTTTAACTTATTTAATGTAAAATACACATTGATTAATAAAATATTTCTAGAAATAGTTAAATGGACGTACAATTTAAAATACCATGTGCTCAAGGAGCAGAAAAAGTAAAACACGTACCAATATAAAAAAATATAAAAAATATTTTAAAAAACATTTGAAAGATATGGGTCGGTAAAAATGTGCACTAATATTGCTGAAACAGGGGATTTGGTTGTACCAACTATGGTGCCAACCTATATTGTGACGTTTCCTGGCGGGAGGTTCAAATTTTGAAATGCTGAAAATTTCTTTTATTTTGCTAATTTTAGATGTAAGTGTATATGTTACTAAGATTGTTTATATCAGATTTTTTTATTAAGACAATTTTCATCATTATTTATATGAAACATCTCCAAGAAAAGCCTTTTGTGATAATGGTTTTCTACTTCTAAAACCTTGCTATCATCGTAATTTATCTGGTGGCCAGTATCAATGACATGTTCAGCCAACGCACACGATCTGATTTGTCTATTACAGTCACTTTTGTGTGATGTAATTCTACTTTTAGCATTCTCGATGATTGGCCAATATAAGCTTTGTCGCAGTTGTTGAATTGAATACGGTATACTATATTAGACTTTTCTTTTTCGTTCAGCGGTGTTTTAGTTTTACTGTAAATTTTCGATACAGTTTTAATGTTTTTGCTAGCAATTTTTATGTTAGTGTTTTTAAATAAATTTGTTAGTCTTGGAGTTAGTTCCTCTATGTTCGGTAACGATTTGTAAATCGTTTGACTGACTGGGGTTGTGTGTTGATTTATGTTTTCAGTGGAATCACTGACAGCGACATTTGCTGTATTAACACTTTGTTCAGTGTTGAAAAGTAACTTATTCACTAGATTTCTCGGGTAAGAATTCTCCACCAGGAGAACACTCAATTCCTTTAAAGATTCTGTCTTATGTTCGGGGTGTGTAACCCTAATTACTCTGTTTTTTAAAGCCAGAATGAGATTTTTTTTCATCCGTGGATGGTGGTATGAATGGTAATTAATATACCTCCCACTACTTATGTTTTTTCGATACCATTTGGTATGTAGTGTGTTATTGATAAAGGAAATAAACATTACCGAAAGCTTGACAAATAACAAAGAGTACTCTTTTTTGAAATCTATGGCCTAACACGATTATTACCGCTGACTGCAACCCCAAAATTTCTAGTTTTATGCCTTAACTAGTCAGTCACGACTACCCGTTATTTTTTTGTATATATATATATATATATATATATATATATATATATATATATATATATATATATATATATATATATATATATACATATTTAAATTTTGTGAAACGTGTGTAATGTTAGGTAACAAAAAAATAAAAAAAAATTATACATGAATTATTCCGATGTAGTGTATTGCATCCCTTGCGAAGATTGCAAAAACAATACATAGGCCAAACTTATAGAAATGTAAAAGATAGAATTACATCACAGGAGTGACCACAGACACAATAAAGAATTATGCATTTTAGCAAAACATGCATTATTACCAAATCATAACATTAATTATAATGACGTTAAAATTTTGAAGTATGAAAAAAAAACAGGGAGAAAAGTTTTTGGAAATGTGTCACATCTTCAATGAAACACAAGAGATAAATACTAGAACAGACGTGGAAGGTCTGAGCGTTATTTACACCTATTTACTACATTCTTATGCGAACAATCATAATAGAGAAAACAACCTGTATATATTTCAGTAGCGATATTTATCCTTTAAGTTGGCTAATAACCCATTACTGTTCTCTCTCTCTCTCACAAGGCAGAGGTTTTTTGTGTTTTGTACACAACATTCCTTTGCTTTTTATAGAGTGATAGGTAGCGTGTAGTGGTCTCAGATTGTTTTAATTATTCCAGTTTTGAATTTTCAAAAAATCTACAAATTAATGATTTTCGTGATTAACATTTAGTAAAAATGTTTTTCATAATGCAAGAAACTAGTTTTCCTGTTATTAATGTTTATACTTCATTGATAACCTCAGTTTAGTAAATACCTTTTCACTTTATTATAACAGTTTGTAATTTTCACAAATTTTTTTTAGAATTCCTAAAGAAATAAAACTATAAAGTTTCTAAAGCTTAAATTCAAAAAAAAAAATGATTTTTCTTTTTTGATCACGTGACTGCATCTGTAGTTAAATTAAAAATTTTTATTTTTAACTTAGTTGTCTAATCCAAATCTCTACTAAATTAGTTTTATACATGACACACTTATCATTATTCTTAAAATGTTATTTATCCTCGTTTCGTTGTTATTTTAGGAACATTGACAAGGAATCCAGATTTGTCTGTTGATCTAAATGGAGGGAGTTTGTATTTGATTAAAGGAAACAATTTGAAAAAATTTGAGAAAAAAATCTCTCCTACCAGTATAAGTAATGGATTGGCTTGGTCAAGAGATAATAAATATTTTTTATTTTATCGACAGTACAACCCGAAAGGTAGTGGAATATGAATTTAAAGAAGAGACAGGATGTTTAGGTGGGTAAATACCTGTATTAGTATGACTAAAAATATAAAAAAGAAAATTATGTTCGAGGTAGGTATATTTAAAATGTTTACTTAACACATTAATAATGAAAAAACGTTCTATTGAAAAAGTTCGTAAGTCAAACATTGTTTATTAATTTTATTTTATCCCATATTTAGCAATTTGGCCATGAATAAAGTAACCATTAGCTCAGTGCCTTGTTCTTTCTTAATTGTTAGTTTTGTAAACAAAAAAAAACTGATATTTAATTTTAGCAAAATTTCTAAAATTAGAAAAAGAAACTTATAGTTACAAAATTCAAATTTTCAAAATTCAAATGTCTCATCATATTTAAGTTGACAGGATTGTTGTTCAAGCCGCCTTTTATCTATAATAAATAGATGAGTCATCTTCAAAAATTTATCGACCAGGATTGTGCAGATATATGAAAGTAATTGCCGCATTTATTTATAATAAGATTTTTACATTTACCATTTTTACCAAAAAAATTGCATACCGCGTCTGTTAACTTTTTTCTTGAACTTGAACTTTTTTTATTGAACTGCCAATAAGAACGAAGGGAGTGGGGAGATTTTTGCGATTACTTTTTGCTACCTTGAACAAATCATAAGCTTTTGTACCCTGTAACGTCATATCGACCATATTTTTTCATAATACCACAGCCATATTTTTTTGTATAATACAGTCGCCATGTTTCTGCATAATACTGCAGCATCTTTTTTCCGTTACACCGCCACCATATTTTTTCTTTATGAAGAGACGGCGCTGTTTTTTCTTTAAACCACATAATGCCACTAAAATTTTCAACGCGCATGCTTCTACCAAATTTGCCATGTGTTTCTTTAATACCGCATGATGTCACTTGTGCATACATTCTCCTGCCTTTACCGATAACTTCTTGTAACTGAAGAATTCTTGCGGCTATGACCAAACGCTCAATACGCACGCATTACCAAACACGCTATGTTTTTTTCTTTAATACCGCATGATGCCACTTCTTGTATATCCTCCGGTCATTGCTGATAACTTCTTGTAGCAGCATCTGGGTGCTGCTAAAACGCTCTAGTCATTGACTGTAGTCGACAACTTTTTAAGAATCTCTGGTCATTGCCGATAAATTCTTGCAGCAGCCACTGGGCTCTTTCAAAGTCTGTCTGATCATTCACTGCCGTTGAAGGTTTTTTCTAGAGCTTCTGGTCATTGTTGATAACCTTTTGTAGCAGCCAATTGGTGCTGTTGAAAACCATCTGATCATTGACTGCCATCAAAGACTTCTAGATCTTCTGATCATTACCTACAAAAATTCCTCAGCTGCAAAAACTCTGCACCAATGAACACCCTATGAACACATGCCATCTAAGTTACTTCCTGTTCCAGAAGCGGCTTTACATTGTCAATATTTCTTGATGGTATGCAAAACTCTTTAGATTTAGAATGTGGTGTTGGCGTCTAACTCCGGCTGCTACTTTAAGTGTAAATGGAGCATCCAGTTCGAATTAGTTAAACAAAATTTTTTGGTGTAGAACTAGATGAAACCGGTATATTCTTGTTAAGTATATCATTTACTATAAATAGCAAATTACGATATTTTTCGCTGGTACCAATTTTTTTATTGTCGAAAAGATTTCTAAATAACGATTTTCCCAGAAAGCTTCTTTTACTTTCTCATTTATATATTTATTGTTTCCAGCCCAAAATCTAGAGAATTACTTAAGATATTTTAGAATTTTTTTTTGCTAGAAGTATAATTTGATTTTGAAAACAATGCAATATTTTTCTTGAAAAACGTCAAATTAAGCGCTTCATATTTTGTGCAGGACTCTTAGGCGTTAAGTTATGTACGTAACTTATTCTTCTTATCTTAAATATGATATGTCATCTTCCTATTAGTTGTGTTAAGTATCTATCATTCTTTGCATCATTGTTCAGATGCGTTTACGCTTTCGAGCTAGTTACTTTGTTCAATATAAATTGAAATAATTGAAATAAACTCTGTCTGTTCGTTTTAAAAATCGTTTTTTAAGAACTCTTTCCTATTCTCCACGAACTCATTGTCGCAGTCAGTAGGATTTGCCAAAGAAATCCATCGTGGAATTCGTCGTTTTTAACCGTTTGTTTGCAAATTGTGAAAAATGTGAAATGGACCTGAGTGTTCTAAGCGCAGCCAACAGGCAGCCGTAGATCACCTCCAGGAGAATACCTTTGACACAACCATCGTGGTAAGTCGTGTTTTTCTTTCTGCTTCCTTTCCATAATTTTTTATCGCAAAGATATTGGAAATTGACTTTCAAAGTTGCTTAGAATTAGTTTGTTTTATCATAAACGAAATTTAGTAGACTGACTATTGCTGTCGAGTAAATTGTATAATTTCGTAAATTTGAAGCTGTAAATATTTTATTGTAATCTAACCTTTGGTTATTTTAAAATCTGTGAAAGTAATATTATCATACAACATAATATTATATACATTTTATCTCCATAATTTAACAGCGGAATTGTTTATTAAATTACATTGCTGGTGTTAGTGTCATTAATTCTTATTAAAAAAGATTTTATAATTTTCTAAAAAGCAAGAAAAAATGACGACATCTAGTTCACATTTACATTACAGTTTATTTATTTTTATTCGCAATTTTGTTGTTTCATTCAAACTTAAAAAATTTTAGTTTTTCATTCTACCAATATTTAATTAATAGAATTTTCTTGATTTACAAAAATTTTAAAGTTATTTTTCTACTATTTTATTATTTTTATGTACAAAAATTCTGTTGAAAGTTTAATAGATTCCTTAAGTACACTCTCTATAAGAAATATGCCAACCGAAATAAATTATACCCTATTCAAGATTTATTCGGACACTATACCAAATTACGGTGGGTGCGAGGTAACCCTTGAAATTTTTATTAATGCTGTTGATAAATTTTGTAATATGTACCATGGCAATGATGACATTTTAAAGCAATGTTTAGGTAGCATTATTATAGGACAATTAACCGGTAGAGCTCAAATGTTAATTGGTGCTCGCCAAGAATTATATTCTTGGAATTTAATAAAACAAAACCATTGAAACACATTTGATGATAGACAAAGCGTTGATAATTTGGAACAATGTCTTTTTACTCTCACGCCAAATATAAATGAATATCCACTTGACTTTGCTAAGCATATACAACTAGAACCAAGTAGTAAATTAGCTTTCAAAATGAATTCTCAGTCTACTACTGAAATGAACGTTACAGAAAAATTAATTCATCTCATTCAATATGAACAGAGTTGGCAAGTCGGTCCGCAAGTCACAGGTGGTACCAGGTAGAGAAATACCCAAATGCGTAAGCGACACTTGTTTACTATTTAAGCAAAGACTAACATTTGATTTTAGTATATTGTTATGTCTCGTGGTATGTACAACGTAATTTATTACTATCCATTGTATTGTTGATAATTTGATTTGTTATATTTTATTCTTGATATTAATTTAATAATAAAGTACGTTAGATCTGCCCTAGGGTAAAAAACGGAAATACGCTGACAAAGTGAATATCAGTGAATTCCCGGATTTATTCTAAAATGGTGCTATAATAATTTCTAAGGTGTGCGAGACAGACCTGATGTGCTGGGATAAACGTGATTGTAAACGTCACGTAAATTCTGTGCAACATAAAACAAAAAAAAATTGCGTGTACTCGACAACACAGTTTATGTTCGATTTATTCTTAATGCTGACTGCCTGTGATGTTCCGCTGCATATACTCGATAAACAACCATTTCAGGAGTTCTAGAATAAATACAATCCCAAGGTGACGTTATCAAGTCGCACAACGTTGCGTAAATAAGATTAAATAATGTGTACTAAAAAATAAATGACTATGGTTATGTGTTGACAAGATGACAGATTTAAAAAAAAATCTATTTTAATAATTATAGTACGTATATTGGACCCTCTTAAACCAACATTTCCACTGTTACTAGCTAGCAAAAGATTAACTGAGTGTACTGGTTAAACAATTATGCGCGTGGTGCTGGAGACGTTAGAAAAATTTGACTTGTCAAAAAGTCAAGTGTTGATGTTTGTGACCCATGGAGCCGCGACAATGCATTTGGTAGGCCGTTTTCTTCAAGAACACGATTGTAGGTTGATGCATATTACGTGTAAAGTGCATGCTTTACACTTTGTGGTAGAAACTATTCGACAAGGTTTTCATTATGCTGAACATTTACAATAAATAAAAGCTATGATACTACAATTCAATCTAGACGAGGCTGCAGCTATTAAGGAAAGCCAGACAAAATTCGAAGATCTCTCTGTTGAAACAGTTTTAAAAACTATTCACAAGAACTATAAAGGATTACATGACGCCATACAAAACATACAAAACAGTGAGTTGTTGTTAGCGGAGTCACTACAAATAGTGGACGAAGTAAATCGACTGCTACACTCTATAGATGACGCTAGAAATGAGCCCATTGGAGAAAAGGTCGCAGGTGTATTAAAGCAAGACACTGGTTTTACCAGATTAAGACAAATTTGTGATGGTACTGATGGTGCATCTGCAGATCCGTTAAATGAGTTCAAATACTATTTAAAGTATTCTTATTACATCAATAGATGTCGAACAGTCGTTTTCAAAATATAAGCATATTTTTTCACCATATCGAACATTACTCTCGGAGACAACCATAGAAACATACATGATGCTGCAAAGTTTTTACAGATCTTTTCCAGTTTGTTATAACCAAGCTAGTTAAGAGGGTAAGCTGTGCATACATTGTTATAAATTGTAAGAGTTTATTGCTTTCATTACTAGTTAATTTCTTTTATTACAATTATTATGATGCGTACGCCTATGACCTGCCGCGCATTTTTGCCAACTCTAAATATAAATCTCAATCTCTAAAAGTATTTTTTAAGAAATTTAAATATACTTTTACGGGACAAAATAGGTGTACAAAATCCGGACACACTTGAAACCGCAATGGGTTTGTTTTTAAAACACCAAGATTTTAAATAATCACAGAATTTAGTATTTCAAAATAAAGCAAGCACCAGTCAACAATTTTCTTCGAAACAAATGCATGACACACAAATAATAAGACAACAACCATCCCAGCACAACGTTACATATTCTAATTTCACCAGTAACTAATTTCCAGAATTATTCACAATTTCCCTAAATGCAAAAATTCTCTCAGACACCCCAATTCGCTCAAGCACGCCAGTTTTCTCAAGCACCCCAGTTTCCTAGACAGACAATAAATATTCAGCCAAGACAAATTCAACATAAATTTCTAATAGACAGGTTTTTGGACCACCTTAAAATGTTTTTAAACCTTCTAATAAACCTATTTAAAGAGTGTTTGAACCCATATTAATATTCTCTCGAATCCCCACAATTCAGAGATCAACTTTTCAGAGAATTATGTCCACTTCAACACAACAACAATTTCCCAAGCCGACATTTACAAACCAAGAATTATATGCGCATGACGAAGAAAAATTACGAAACACTGAATGTTAGACCCCAACCTTATTTGAATAAGTATGAAAATTATGTAACTATACCTGATCATTCACATGAATATTTTGAAGAAAACAGTGAACCTGAAAATGAGAATTTTTACGCGTCGCCTTCGACAGGCGAGACGGCATAATCGAATTACATTCGCTCTCTGTTAACGCGCTTCTGTATATACAAATTTCGATTACCCTATGAAATATTTAGTAGACACCGGATGTCATACTTCATTGCTGAAACCTTCAATTGTAGAACAATATTACCCAAATTATATCTTTTGAGACCCTTAGCAACTAAAGGCTTCTTTAGGTGGAAAAGAAATTCAATTTAAAGCAATTCTCGCCACCTTTGAGGAATTTCAAAATAATTACCAAATAGAATTTAACATGTTCCAATTTCATGAAATTCTCGATCTAACTATTGATTTTACTAACCAAATTCTATATAACAATTACATACAAATTCCTTTGTATTATAGATAGCTACACGAAACATCGTTTACGATTGAAATTTCACGTCATGAATCCTTAGCACGAAACTATCCCGTAAATATTCAAAATCGTGAAATTATAATCCCAAAAAGTTACATAGACAATTTGTTTTTACCTGAAACTATGACATATACCTCAACTATCGTATTTGTTTTGAAATGTACAATAATACGCACAGAACGATTTGTGTAATTATCAATAAACCTTTTCTAGCATGCTCAATAAACACTGAATATTTTGAACTATTTAATATAGAAAGCGCATTATTACCGACCGACTTAAATTACATATCAAATAGTACATATTTTCTTACTGAATTAAATAATAAAATTGGCATCGATCACATGAACCCGGAAGGAAAGTCAGCCATTCTGAAACTTTGTGATGATTTCTCGGATATTTTTCATAACGAAAATTCACAACTCACTCTCACTAACCAAATAAAACATGAAGTGGAAACAACGGACGAAATACCTATTCATACCAAGTCGTACCGCTTCCCTCACTGTCACAAAAAAGAAGTTAAACGTCAGATCTACAAAATGCTGGATGAAGGTATTATTAGGCTACCATCATCACCTTGTTCCAGTCCAATACAGATTGTCGCGAAAACGGCCGACACCTCAGGAAAAAAAATGGCGATTAGTCATCGACTATAGAAAACTAAATGAGAAGACTGTAGACGACCGACCCCGATACCAAACATCGATGACTTTCTCGATAAATTAGGAGAGTGCAATAATTTTATCCCCTTGTACCTCGCATCAGGTTTCCATCAGGTCGAGATGGGTGAAAAATCGATTGAGAAAACCGCCTTCAGTACAGAGCATACAAAATAGGTTATGGTTGGTCTACATGGACGCCATAATATTTTTGACCTCTCTTCAAAAACATATTTCAAATCCCACACAAGTGTTCCAAAAATTACGCGAATATAAATTAATAATCCATCTCGATAAGTCAGAATTTGCAAAACGGGATGTAGAATTCTTAGAACATGTCATTACCCCTAATAGGATAAAACCCAATCCGAACAAAATAAAAGCTATTAAAAATTTTCGCTAATTACAACCGCCAGAGAAAATAAATCGTTTCTTGGCTTATTCGTCTATTATCGCAGGTTCATAAGACCTTGCCAAATTAGTAAAACCATTCACAAAAAGTTTAAAAAAGGAGACAAAATTATTCACACTTTCGAATTTTTGGAAACCTTCGAAAAATGTAAACAAATTTTGACAAACGAACGGATCCTTCAGTACCCGAATTTCACAAAGCCTTTTACCATAACAACCGACGCCTCGAACATAACAGTAGGCGTGGTATTATCACAGGGAGTAATAGGTATAGATTAGCCAATTGCATACGAGTCACGAACTTTGAACCCAGCTGAACAAAATTATTCTGTTATAGTACATTTTACAAGGTATTTTCGCCTATATTTATTCGGTAAAAAGTTCACCATTGTTACCAATCACAAGCTCCTACAATGCTTATTTAATCTTAAAGAGCCGAACTCACGTTTGGTGCGTTGACGCCTTGAACTAGAAGAATACGATTATAATATCGTATACAGGAAGGGAAAAGTAAACAAAATAGCTGACTATATCGAGAATTGAAATTTACCCAATAGAAACCCAATCTATGGTTGCTAACTCACTGACGATCTCAGACTACAAGATTTTCCTGAAATATTCACCGGAATAACAAATATACAAGAATTACCCGAAATAAGCCCCCGAGGACTTACGAGATCTAGAAGATATGTTACCAAAGGAAAAAGTACCAAGTAAACCATTAGATAACCAAAATAAAGCACATATAATTTCAGACATAATTATACCTGACCCACAACCTGAAATACTGATACTAACGAAACACAACATTCTTCTCAAGAAGATCTAATTTTGGAAATTCCTATCTTTGAACAATCGTTAAATAAATTCAAACACCAAATAGTTCTTTTCATTAGTAATGATGCGTAACACCGTGAGTAAATATATCTAGAATTTTTTGATAAAACCCGTCTAAAAATGACTGTCCTAATGCGAAATTTAGAATCACACCTCGTAACAGTTTTAAAAGAATATTTAAAACCAAAAACTGTTTATGAAATAATATTTCAACAAGATATGTCAACTACTGTAATTTCCGTAATTCAAAAACCTTTTCAACATTCGGCATTTAAATTAGTTCAAAGTAACCTTCTTTTTGAAAGACAGAAAATAATAATGAACAACTTCACAACATAAAATACCATCACGCAACAAAAACTACACGTAAAGGTATTGTCACAAATACAAGGTTAAATCCTTGTATTTGTGCTATTGAGTTCCTGTAGTTTTTATTTTTCCCTAGCTGGGTTTTTATATTAAATTGGACGCCACGTGACTTACTGCCACGAAAAATAATCTTAGTTTTATTGCCTTGGTATTTGATCGTAGGAATGGAATTTTCTCAAGGTCGAATTTTATGATACGGAGAGGTAAATTAGCCTATTCTTATCCTCGTTGAATATTTCTGTGTGACTTTGGCCACTCTAGTAGAGCTGAGCAAGAATTCAGCAACTCCTCTTTGGCGGTACTGGCTTGAGAGACCTATCTCTATCTCGAATTTTGTAGCTGAAGGGTTTAATCAAGCGGCGTACGCTCTTTATCTATTTAATTAAGGTAAGGGGGTCCCTGACAATTTGGCTTTTTTTTTAGCCTGAAAATGACTACGAATATTTTTTCTCAGTTTTGATGCAAAAATAAAATTGAAAAAATGGCTTTTTTGCTTCCCTGGCAGTGCTTTTTGAATTATGAATTTTATTTTTTCAGTCGCTGAGGGCCAAAAAAAAATTGAACAGAGGGTTCCTTACAAAATTTAATTTTACTGACATGATCAGGTGATTTGTAAAAGTGTAAAATTTTTTTTTACTAATAAAATTTAGAAAAACGTAAAATTCACAATCACAAAACACTTGTAAAAATGTCTGAAAAAAATGGTTGAAATTCAGGAGACCGGACAGCAAGTTGACCTACAACTTGGATACTAGCTTGCCTGAAAGGTCGCACAAGACTTCACAACTTTTCTTAATAATGATCGAATTGTAAAACCAAAAAAAAAAAATTATTAAAAATTTTTGAAGTCGGATTTGAAAAAAAAATTGTTTGAGCAGTGTATCTTTTCAAAGCGTAATTTGATTTTATCAAAATGAAAATAAATTTGAAAAATTATTTTCAAACGACCAAGTCGAAAGTTATTAAAAATTTAAAATGATTTTTTTTATGTCCTGGTGGACTAACAAAATGTTTTGATGAAAATTATTTTTTGTAAAAATGTTGGCTGTCGATTTTTAAAACTCAAAAAATTTCAATAAATTCTGAAACCTTTATGGCAGCATAGTAAACACCAGGGAAACTTGGAATTAACCAAATTTTGTAAAGGAAATGAATTTTAAGTCGAGTTGAGCGTCTATTTCAAAACAAAGTAAATTTTTTAATGTAAAATGGAGAACTTTTCTCAAAAGCCTAGTCTCGCAAATAATAATTTTAAAAATGATCTCGGAGTATGCAAGTCACTTACTTACCTGTCCTTGGAGATCTCAGATGAAAATGTTCTTTTTTCAATAACGTTTGATTTTTAATTTTTTGTTAGTAGACACTAGACAGCAAGTTTAATAAATAAAAAACAACGTAGAGTTTTACAATAAAACCTGATGATGGAAAACTTCTCAAGCCAAAATCCATGAATGGCTGTCGAAGAAGTGCTTCTGGTTTTCTGTGGTGGATGTTGTAGAAATATTTTATATGTGGTGGACGTCGTCTTCGTATCTTGAGTACCAAAAATAACCCAGCCTCGCGCGTGGAGAAATGTCTTAGTGCCTATCTTAAGACTTCTAGGGCCCGTTGCAATTACCTATGAAACTGCCAATGAAAGACTGCTTTAAGGACTTTAGATCAGTTGGTGATAATTAATAGGGTTCACAACCGGTTTTAGATTTATTAATTCACAGTCCTACAAAATAAATTTATTGTCGTGGTGCCTGGAAAATACGAACTGATTTAGGGTATTTCTGATGTGCTGGTTCTAAAAATAACTCGCTTTTTTCCCTAGCAGCTGTAGTTTTTGAGATACACCTTGGTGAAATTTATTACTTATATGAATAATAATATCAAAATCAAAATAACTAAATATTTAAGAGAACAAAATTGTATGTTCTTACCTGAAATTAGAATGTAATTATTAGTCTTTTTATAATTTTCGGTATTCCCATAACTGTTCAAATCTTCCTGCCTAACCGGAAACAACCCCAGTCCCCACCCTATTTCATTTACCTGTAACATAGGGTTTTCCGTATCTCTGTCTGTATCCCACAGTTCAGTGTAGTCTTATGCTGTGCTTTCATGTGATAACTGTGTACTAATTTGTTTTAAATTGTTACGTGAATATTAAAAATTCGAATTACAACAATGGCTTCTACAATCAGACGGAATTGTGTGAAACACCCAGATGTTTTTTGTTATATTTGTGGCGAATACTCTTTCAAGGGAAGTAGAAAACCCATATCTGTCTTTATAAAAAGAGCATATTTAGCGTATTTTGGCGTCCAGTTAGGAGACCAGGATAAATCATGAGCACCACATTTCGTATGGAAAACATGTCTAGAAGAACATTTGCGACAGTGGACAAACGGAAAGAGAACGTGCTTAAAATTTGGAGTACCTATGTTATGGAGGGAGCCAAAAAACCATCATGATGACTGCTATTTTTGTTCTGTCAGCATCAAAGGCATTAATCGCAATAACCGGCATAAATGGACATACCCTAACATGTAGTCAGCAAGAAGACCTCTTCCTCATTCTGAAGAAATACCTATTCCAACGTTCAGTAACCTGCCTACGCTTCTGGAGGATGACTCAGATACATCGCCTGACGAGGTGCAGTTCAACAAATGTGAAAGTGACAGTAATTTTGAAGGGCCTTCAACAAGTTCCCAACGTTTCAGTCAACAAGAGCTCAATGAACTTGTTAGAGATATGAACCTCTCAAAGGAGTCGTCCGAATTTCTTGCTTTCAGATGAAATGAAAAGAACTTACTGTGTCCAAGTACTAATATTACATTTTATCGTACCAGAAAGAAAGATCTGCTGCCGTATTTCTCTAAAGAAAATAACTTAGTGTTTTGTAATGATATAAGAGGTCTTTTGGAGAAGATGGGGTTAACAGAATACACGCCAAGTGAATGGCGTTTTTTTATAGACAGTTCTTTCCGAAGTTTAAAATGTGTACTTTTACACAATGGTAATAAACATGGTTCTATACCTATTGGACATTCCACCACTATGAAAGAGGAATACGCGATAATATCATCGGTCCTGAAAAAAAATCAAGTATGAAGAGCATCAGTGGTCGATTTGTGTCGATCTAAAAATGGTAAACTTTCTCCTCGGGCAACAAAGTGGATACACAAAATATCCTTGTTTTTTATGCTTGTGGGATAGCAGAGCTAAGGCCCAGCACTGGATTACCAGAAATTGGCCTTCAAGAAATGCTTTAGTTCAAGGAGAACACAACGTTCTTAACGAACCGTTGGTTGACAGAAATAAATCATCTTGCCACCATTACATATCAAGCTGGGTCTTATGAAGCAATTTGTTAAGGCTTTGCCTCGAGATGGACCTTATTTTGAGTATTTGACACTTAAATTTCCAAGGCTTAGCAGAGAAAATGTGAAGGCTGGCATTTTTGATGGTCCTCAAATAAGGCAACTTATAAAGGACCCGCATTTCACGACATCAATGAACGAGCTTGAATTTAATGCCTGGTGCTCTTTTGTTAAAATAATTAAAAATTTTCTTGGAAAACATAAAGCAGAGAATTACATGGAATTAGTAGAACAGATGCTTTCTAGTTTTCACACACTCGGATGTAAAATGAGCATTAAGGTCCATTACCTTCACAGCCACTTGGACCATTTTCCAGAAAATTTAGGTGCTGTTAGTGAAGAACATGGGGAAAGATTTCACCAAGACATTCGCATTATAGAAGAAAGGTACCAAAGAAGATGGGATACCCAATTGATGGCCGATTACTGCTGAAATATTCAGCGGGACTGTTCTGGTAAACCTCACGCGAGGAAATCTTATAAAAGGAAATTTTTAAGTGATGATTGAAAGTTGCATATGTATATTTTTTTTCTGTTAAATAAATACCTTCTACCCACTTTTTTTTGTATTTCAGTTGAAAGTTGTAATCAAATAGTAATATTTTAAAACTTATATAACAAAACATTATATCTAATTTTAGCGAATTGTTCCTACATAGGGCAGAAAATAGTAAATTTCGAAAAGTAAATCTGATTGAACAAATCTGACGGCATTTTTGGATTAGGCACCCCAAAATTACTTAGTTAAACTTAACAAATCCCAGGCACCAAAATGTGTGTTGGCCAGTGTATCGTTCCCGATGGGATATCAAGTCTGTTTTAATGCAAAAGTTACATATTTATACTTTTAAAATGATTTTACTATTACAACGTTCTCCCGTGGCCGCTGGGTGGAGAAAATTTCTCAACTTGTCTGAAATTTGATATTTATAAGGGTTATGTTATCATCTATTGCGATGTTAGCATGATGTCATGTTTTGTTCATTTGTCCTAACAACAATTCTTTTCTAGGCGCGTGCGACTAGCATCGTTTAAAATTTACATGATAAAAATGCTGAAATTTGGCTTTTACTATTTTATGATGGCTTTGGCCTGTGATAATTATTTGCTTCTGTCGACCACTGAAATAAAAATTTTGTACGGTCTCTCGGGCTGCAATAAAATCGTTCAGATCTAATTGTAATTTTGTTTATGAGTCTCCCTATGAGTTTTGGTCATTTTTGTTTTTTTTTGCCAATGCATGGCGACGCCTGCTGACGCATTTCTACTGCGGAGCGGTTTTTTAATGAAAATTAATGTTACTATTTGGGCTTTTAAAAAATCGGAGAATTGAGATGACAAATTGCGGTTTGCAGTTTTGACGGTTTTTTATTATTTATGTAATTTGCTGAAAAAAAAGTGAAGTGACATTTTGTACTTTGAACACGTGTAGTTTTGATCTCGGCCCGTTCTTTTAAATGTTTCTAATGGCTGAGGGTCTCTTATGCGAGTGATCTGGGTGATTTTTTGGCAATATCGTTTTTTCAATTTTGTCAAATATTTTGTAGAATTTTGGTTCTACAACAAAATAAATGAAACGGAACAATCTTTGTCTAAAACTTACTATAGGTCAAATATGTTCAAAATGTAACAAATTACGTAAACACCTGTATTCTTTATCAGAAATTCAAATATGAATGTCATCCTAATATAACAAAATTTAAACCTACTCCTATAGGTGAACACCCCTACGAACATATTTATATTGATACATTCTCAGTAGAAAGAACCAAATTTTCGACAATCACAGGCAGCTTTTCTTGTTTCGCCCAAGCGTACCCTGTACACCTATCGGCTATTAGTATCTTAGATGGACTATTATAATTTATTTCTCATTACGGCATTCCGCACAATGTGTAACTCTAGTGACGAATATAAAAATAACCTATTTGAAAATTTTTACAAAACACCACTTTACATTATACCATACCTCGCAATCAAACAGTAATAGTCCCATTGAACGTTTTTACTCCACCTTAGTAGAAGAACTCAGAGTTCTAAAACAAGAAACACCGAATCGATTAATCACCACGCAAATGTTATATATTATTTTGGAATATAACAACACGATTCATTCCGCAGCAAAATTTACGCCTCTTCAAACATAAAAGGAAATATAAGTTATGAAAACACATTCGATTTAACTGTAGAGAAATTAACATCATATTATATGAAAAAACACACTAGAAATCTTAGTGCATTAAATAAAATTATTAAAGAAAATAATTAAAAATCTAAAGATTTAACCAAAGTAAATTCAAATAGAAAGGACCCGCCAGAAATAAATCTCGATAAAAGATAGACACCGAAATAAATTTTCACCTCTTTATAGTAAATATTATTATTCTCCTTATCTTCGACATATCAGACGCACTATTGCTCCATCCTGTATTTATTAAATCAAACAAATTTAAAATTAAACAATTTAAAACCTATAAAACATTTACGCCAAAAAATCGGTCTTTTAAATATAGTAGGAAGGGCAAACTAATGGCTCTTTGGGATTCTTGATGACGAGGATGAAGACAGATATAATAAAGCTAACTCTACATTAGTAAATAATCAAAATCTATTACATCATGACTTAGAACATTATCTGACTAACAAAAAAATCATGAATGAAACTGCAAACGCTCTAGAAAAGATTTATCGTAATCAGGAATTAATGACCGATCAAACTCGTAATATAGTGAACAATATAAATAAGTTTACTTTATTTCTTGCGGCTCCAATATTCTCTAGATACTATGATTCTTGATTGTCAAAATATATTATCAATGTTGAATAATATCGACAACTCAATAATGTTTGCCGAATTAAATGTTATACATTGCCTAATTGTATCATTATCAGAGTTGAGCGAATTAACCGAATTAATGCATGACCTTTATAAAGAAAAAATACCACATTTTGAGAGTTTACAATTATATTATTATAAATTAATAAAAGCTGAAATTTATTATAAAGAAAACCGAGTTATATGTGTATTACATTTTCCTATATTACAAGAAAATCTTTACGATTACTACCATCTATACCCTATTCCAATACACGGTCAAACCCTAATTCCTCTGAAATCCTATAGTATCTTGAACTCAAGTTATCACCACGAGCCCTGCTACAAGATCGAGAACCCTGTATATATCATATCAAGCACCAGACCTCCAGAGACGACTGCATTCCAAAATCCCTTAACGGAAAAACAGACCATCATTGTCAAACTTTCCGAGTTCATCTCGAACAGGACGTTATCGAACCTATCAATAACGCTCACTTAATCGGTATACCTGTACAACCACCACAATTGAGAAGTGTAAGAACATGGATATAAAGAGATTAACAAACCACAGTTAATCCAAATACCATATAAATGTACCATAATAATAAATAACCATATGTACAACAACGACATCCCGAATGTATGGGAAACTCCATTAGTGCTGCCCCAGAGAGGAACGGAGCAGACAAGAGAAAACAATCACCTGAAAGTTCCAGACAAGATTGGCCTAGATCGTCTTACCAGAGTACAAAAAATTATCCGAGAATACTCAGCTCCATCGACTACAAGCCGTCGAAGATAACAACACTTCCCATATCACCCTGTATATTTTTGTAACGCTTATTATCGCAATCATTATATTGATTGTTACAAAATCGTCTTCAAATATAAACATTATATTTCTATGTATTCAAAAACACACAAAAAACAAGAAACTGAAAATAAAACTGACCAAAATAAAAATTCCGAAAATAATATTACCGTATTATTTTCCTCTTAGTAATGGAGGAATTGTGTATGTAACTTATTCTCCTTATCTTAAATATAATATTTCATCTTCTTGTTAGTTGTGTTAGGTATCTATCATTCTTTGCATTATTGTTCAGATGTGTTTACGCTTTCGAACTAGTTACTTCGTTCAATATAAATTGTAATAACTGAAATAAACTCTGTTTGTTTATAAAGTCGTTTTTAAGAATTCTTTCTTGTTCCCCACGAAGATCATTTATATGCTTATTTAGATGATGTCACGATTTGTGGGAATGATCAATTAGAACATTACGAAAGTTTTTACTCTGCATAAGGAAAAGAGTATTTTTTTCTCAAAAGTCCATGAAATTACTGAGATATTTAATACAAAATGGAACAATTAAGCTCGATCATACTAGATTTGAACCTCTATTAACTCTTCCTTTACCTAATGACTCACTGTCATTGCGAAGGCCATTGGTATGTTTGCACATTATTCAAAACTGGTACTATTTTTACAGAAAATTCATCGTTTAGTGAAATGCAGAACATTTTCATTACCTACCACTTTTAGTTGTATTCGACTTTAGGCTAAAAATCAGCAGTTATATCAATTGATGATAATGTGCCTTTTGTTGTTGAAACCGATGCTTCTGAACATGCTATTGCTACTTCTCTCAGCCAATCTAACAGACCAGTAGCGTTATTTTCAAGAATTTTATCTGAAAGTGAGTAGAAGCACTCAGCAGTAGAGAAAGAAGCATATGCTACTGTGAAAGCATTAACAAAATGGCGACATTTTCTTATCGACAAACATTTTAAGCTTATAAGTGATCAAAAATCTGTATCCTTTATGTTCAATACTAAATGCACTAGTAAGATTAAAAATGAGAAGATATTTGAGATAGCGTGTGAAACTATATAATATATAACTATGTTATTGTATATCGACCTGGAAGGGATAATATCGTAGATGATACCTTCTCTAGAATCTGTGGTGAAAGTAAGGAAAATACTCTATTTGGCCTTCATCAGTCACTATGTCATCCTGGAATAACAAGGATGGCTCACTAGATCTGATTACACAATATGCCATATTCAGTCGAAGATATACGTAAAATGACTGCTTCCTGTCCTGTATGTGCTGAAATAAAGCCTCAATTCATTAGAAACGGAAATAGCTCCCTTATAAAAGATACTTCTCTATTTGGAAGACTGAATATTGACTTTAAAAAACCAGTCCCGACAGCAACTAAAATGATTTAATTTAATTTCTTCTCCTCAATGTTCTGGTCGCACTTGTTTCCAAATACGTCTAACTTTTAATTGCTTTGTTCGATTTCAAATCACCTCGGACTGCTAATCCCTCGGACTGCTAATCACCTTTGACTGCTAATCTCATTGGGGTCACCAATTGTTTAGTTGCTATACTTAACATATAAACCTTAAAGCGATGTGGGTTTAAAATGGTTTATTTCCAACTAAAAAGTGTATCGATACAAAGGTTGTTAGTTAAAATCGATGTATATATAAAATTAGATTTTCATCAGCATGATGATATTAATGATATTTTTAATATTATTATCCTTTTTTTTCTATTCAACCATAGTAACGTTGACAAAATAATAAAAATAATATACTACAATTTAACTTATAACAGTAATGTTAACAATAGATATGTAGAGCAACACTCTACATATGTTTATTTCGCATTAATTTTTTAATGAATTTACTAAATGTAGTATTTTATAAATATATATAGCATAAGAAACAGTTTCACCGAGTCCTAAATTTTGTTATATTAATTAGTTCATATTATTTAAAAGTTATTAACTAATTCAGATAGTATCATCAGAGTTAAACACAATTTCTTGAATGGAATATCTCACAGCAGAAATGTCATATAGGTTATACCTAAAGTAGATTCGACAAAAATTTCGTGAAGTCCGAAACTAGACAAGACTTGATTATAGCACTCAACTAATAATTTATTAATAAATCAAAGTCGTTAATGCGAATATGGTAGAGTAGCTTATTTGAATAGTCAAGTATATATGTTTTTTCTGTATTTTACTACACTTTATATAATGTTTAAGGTTGTAAGAGAGTAGTTTTTGATCTTGAAAAGCATCCTGAGCTGCAAGGAATTCCCGATGGAATGACAATTGACAGTGATGACAATTTGTGGATTGCTCTATTTGGAGGACACTCGGTATGTATAGAACAAAACATAATGATTCTTAGGTTATTGGCATGTTGGTCATTTAATATACATACACAGGATAATCCTAAAGTACATCGAGAAAATTCAAAAAATGATTGCTGAACCTATTTTAAAACGAAAAGCTCATCATGCAAGAAAGACTCAACTGATCTTTTTATGAAACTTCAGATAGTTATTCATAAGAAAATATTAAAATTCCGAAAATCAGTGATGCATCACTTTTTTGAGGGAAAACATCAACCAAGAAACTCACCCAGGTGCGCCCGTTGGAATCGTAAAGACCTTTTAGAACCAAAATAAGTCTATTTAAGTACTCACTATGCACACCGCGTTTCATAAAAAGATCGTCATGCGTCTCAAAAATGTACGTGTGTAGCATCAAAATTACAGTTATATGAAATATTGTTGAGAAAAAAGTTATTTTAAATGTTTATGAAAATTATTGTATAAATTCAATAAATTGTCTAACAGAAATTATAAGAATCTCTGTGACAAATCAAATTTACGAACTAAAAATTTTGCCGCAATTTCTATTGGTCAAATTAAAAAAAAAAATTAAGGAAAAATAATTTAAAGTTAAATGTTTAAAATATGTTCCGTTTCCATCCTAATAACGTTGTAATCGACTAACAAACAAAACAATATCGTTATGAGGTGTATCAGTGTCTTCGTATGGATACAGGATTGCTGGGACAAAAATGAACTCCTGCAGAAATATACAGTAAATTTCACCAGATTCTTTTAAAAAGTAATCACCCACAACTCTGTCACCTGCAATACCACATCATATATTCACTTTCTAGGAACGTTATGTGTGCATTTGGATCATCCAACAGGTTTGCCTGTAAGCAACAGAAAGTTGATTTGTCTCTAAAAAGTATGTTTTTAACAATATTTGGATTTCTGTTATCCTCATTTAACTTATGCACGGGGTGAACTATGAACGGATGATATTTCTTCGTATGAATTAGTTTGCCACAGTAGACTAATAATAGGCATGTCCACAAAAAAAATGAAATGCGTTAATATTAGTTAAAATGATACATTAAAGTCCTTACTACTAATATCTGAAATTAATTTGGTAAATGAAACAATCATAAACAGCAGCCGCAGAAACTGCTTGCGTTAATTGAAACTTCGACTAATTGAAACTTTGGTTTTCGTCTTTCTGCGGACCTTGCCCACATTAATTTTTAAATATATATGTAAAAAATAAGTATTTATTATCAACTTTATGTGTTTGTTACCTGATGGTTTCCCTAACCGTTCTAAATTTTAACAAAGAATCAACTACAAATAGTATATATGGAACACATAAATATGTAGGTATTAGGTGCAGACTTATTTTATACGCATAATAGTTGCATTTCAGAAATAGTCTACCAAACTTCTACAAGGTATATTATGGGTCAAAATAATTAAAAATGTTCCTATGAATATCTATTCAAAAATAAACCGTTTCTAAGATACAGGGTGTGTAAAGAATTGCCAGAAATAAGTTTGTTTTTTTTCAGAAACTGTTTGAGAAAAAATTACAAAAAATAATGAGCAAAACATACTATTTAAAAAATGTATGTTGTATTTTGTTATTATAACGCCCAATGTTTTGAAAATGCAACTGTTTCTAAATCTCTTTTTTTTAAATAATTTATTTAACGTCAGACTATTTCTGCTACCAGAGTCAATCAGCGACGCCAGAACACGAGCTACCCCAATCTGGAAATTTTGCCGAACCTCTTCTCTGTCGAAAAGTAGGGATTTTTTACTTGACTAACACTTAACAGACAAGAGACCCTTCCAAAGGATGGTTATTACCTAAACAACCCTCGCTTAAGATTGCATAGCTTCTTCGTATACGCTGATATACAAACCGCTAGAAGACAGGACGAGGTCGCCGAGTTTCTGTCACAAATAGGACAAGGCTTAGTTTGTGTCTTTGAAGACCTGTGATTTGGTTTCTCCCTAACTTGGTATGGCAGCCTAGTAAACACCCGGGAAACTTAGAACTAACCAATTTTTGTTGAATAAATGAATTTTAAGTCGAGGGAAGCTTTAATTTTAAAACAAGATAAATTTTTTAATATAAAAAATGAATTTCGAGAATTTTTTCTTAAAAAACCTAGTCTCACGAAAAAAAATACCTTTGAAAAATAATTCTATGTCTCTAAGTATGTAAGTCACTTACTTACGTTGTCCTGGGAGATCTCAGACGATGATATTCTTCTGCAATAACGTTTAATTTTTTATTAGTAGCCTGCTTGGTTTTTTAAGTTTAATAAATAAAAAACAACCTAGAGTTTTACAGTAAAACCTGATGACGGAAGACTCCTCAAGTCAAAATTCACGAATAATAAAATCTTGTAAAATTACTTTATAGGTGCGTGGAAAAATTTCTTAGTGACTATTTTACGACCTCTGGAGCCCGTGTGAGATCAAAGGGTTCTAGAACAGCTGGTGTTTAATAATGGGGTTCACACCCGGTTTTAAGTTAATTAGTTGACGTTCGCGGAGGGAAGTCTGTATGAATGCAAAAGTGAAAAATTTATACTTAAAAATGAATTTAGTACCACGATGCCTGCTCTTCAGTGTGGAGTGGTCGAATTGTCTTAACTTATGTGAAATTTTATATTTACAGGGGTTGTGTCGTCATATATTGCAATGTTAACATGATGTCATGTATTGAAAGCGCGTAGTAAAAATAAAAAGACAAAAAACACTGCATAAATACACGTTATTTATTCAAACATGTACAGCTTATCAAAAGGATAATATAAATAAATACAAATTGAATTGCTTGTGTGTACACGCACTATACTGTGAAGTAATTATATCTATAAAAATATTAGTATAAAACCAAAAACTGTAATATTTAAGTTTACTACCAATGCAATATATGAATACTCGTAATGACATCAATAACAGTTCTTATCTCTGAGGGCGTTCCATACATGATATAAGTAGCGATCTATACATGTAACTAAACCTGACATTCTGCCACCCTTGAAAGTACTACTTTCAACAATACTTAGCAAAGTTAATCGGGATTTTCAGTCTCTATAGGAGCGCATACATATTTTATTAACAGCGCGCTTAAAAAGTAACAATAACTACCCGAACTATCTCATCCTCACCAGGTACATTCTAAATTCTCTTTTCTTGAAGATTACCTTCTTTTAGTAAAAAAATATCTTAAAATATAGTGAATATATATTTCACTTTGTTTATTATCATAGCTAGATCTAGTTTATTTGTTGGACTAGTATTTTTTCTATTGAACGTAACTTTTATGGATACTTAAGTTCGTTGAAGTCTTCAATTTCCAAAAATATTGTGGGATACCACATCTAATCTTTTTAGATTGCAATTTACTCTGTAGATTTGTGTTAACTCTCATATTTTGTCTACGCAGCTGGACAATTTAAACGTCACAGTTTTTACCTTGTTTTGCCTATAGTACTGATCTCATAAAACTCTCCATTTTTTATGTAAATACCTCGACCAAGAGAAGAGGATAACTGGTGGATCGAACTGATCATTATATACTGGGTGGAGCAAGTAAACGATAATTTATACAACTGGCATTTCGTCTCATGGGTAACTGCAGTACTGACAGTGGTGATTCAAACTGACACCGAACCTATTCAGAGCTTAGCCATTGGTGGGTTCTTCGCAGGACTAATCCATTTGAGGTTACGTAAGATCTTCGTTCCCAGTGAGATATTTGGTTAGAAGAATTTTTTGTAAGAGACCAGTACCTTTTTTTAAATTTTTTATTTCTCATAACGTTATTTTTTTTGTTTGTTTTTTGGTCTTCAACCCCAACTAGATTTTTTTAACTAAAAGAAGCCATCTTAGCCTATGTAAATTTTTGTACATAGTCTTACCAGTTGATTATACATTTTATTTAATAATATCATTTATTCGACTTCCTTTTCAAACTAAATTCAAGGATTAACGTTCTGTTTACCTATTAAAGTAAACTTTTACTTATTTGGTACTTGCAAAAGTCCTGGCGCTCGGCCTAGATTTTGGTAAGAGCTCAGATCAATCTAAACTCTTATTCACGACCTCTTGACTGAGCTACCGGTCAATGAGTACAACCATCAGCTAATTGTTTTATGCCAGTAATTGGACGGGTTGCACAAATTAAACAAGACTTAGGGAGTTTTAAACCGAAAAACGCGTGATGTAATAGTAATAAAGTAAACTATAATTTTTGCCAGTGTACCTACACATTAATTAAATTAATTACATAATTAACTATTGCATGAGCGGCCGAGAATTATATTATCTATGTATCGAAGGCCGAATATAGATTACCTGCTTGTTGACTTTCTATTTAGTTTATTTACATCCTTGCTCTATGCAGTTTATAACTTGTTCAGTTCGAAAACATTCTAGCTAGTAATCTGTTTTATATACGGCGCGGCGGGTATAAAGCCATTTTTTTATTTATTTGATATTTTCTGTTTAGTGTGGTGCGTTAGTGGACGTAACAAATGGTGAGGAACTCCGCATCTTCAGAAAGAGTGATATTTTGTGGATTATTATATATTATGGGGCGGGGCGTAAATCCAATCCAATCATTAGTAAATCCGCTGTGACGAAACATGTGTCGTCGATAAAATATCAAACGTTGACTAGCTTCCACCAGTTGGAGATTATGGCAACGATACGGAACACTGATGATGGTTAGATGATGATCGAGAGAAGAAATGAAGTTGTTGAATAATGTTGTGCGCCACTCGTTTAAAATGAGAAAATTTGGAAAGTAGAACAAAATTATTTAATTGAGGACGTGATGCCTGGCAAACTGGTAATAGTCATGCAGAACGCTTGGTGTGAATAGCAGAATGTATGGGACATGAAAGAAAAGAGATGATTTTATACTTTAAAGTAAATAACCATTTAGTCTGCAAGTTCTTTATTGCAAATAAGTTTTACTCATAACCAAAAGTTAAAGACAGAAAGACACGTTGTTACAAAATAGAAATTACTGTATTAAACACAATTTTGATCATTTAAATTTTACTAAAGAAAATTGCCTATGGCGTAATAACTTATTGCATGCACCCCATGTATACAAATTATCATTAAAGTAAAGCAGAAATTAATATTCTCAAATATTCACCATAGAACTATAAAACTTACCTAGATATACTATTATAGCAAAACTATATGCATAGATTTATATCGTAGTTTACGTAAACTAACCGCATAAAACCAAAACAAAATAAAAATGTCCAATTTAAAATTTGCAGATATCCCAAAATTAATTTCCGCTTAACACTACCCAATAATCACAACAAAACTATTTTCTAATATTACGAGAAAACATAACTTTTCCTAGAAAAGTTGTTAATATTATCTAAAATAATTATTAACCCAAGAACTTACTACTTAAAAAGGTGAAATAACCAAATACTTTGCACTAGAATTTGAGGTTCTGTGGTAATAACTTTTTTCCTGTTTTGAGATAGCAGTCTAATGTTGTAATCAGACTAAAAAATAGCACATACGTCGTAGTATGTGCTATTTTCGTGTTTATTCTTTAGGATTATAAGATTTGGAAAGAAAATTTCTACAGGAAGTATTCTTCTTATCTCGAAAAGTTGGCTAAGTTTCCTTGCACTTGGGGTAACTTTGCCGACCCAAAATTAGTGCATATAATACTCATTTAAAACACTTAATGGAAAAGTCTTGAATGTGTATTTTTACCACACAATGAAAAATTTGTTTGTAAAATTAATTAAACTCATCTAATACGAAATATATGTAATTAGTAACTTTATTGCCCTCTTAAACGTTAAATACAACAGAAATACATTTCCTGACCATAAATATATCAATTATAACAAAACCAAACTTTCTTTTAAACATTAAATATAACGGTAATATTTTTTTTAAACACAATTGAACCTAGACAGATCTATATCAAACAAACAGCTGTATAGATGAAGAGACATTACTTAGCATTGGTAACACTTGTAAAATTTCTCTTTTAGACACATGGCTTATATCGTCTACAATAGGAAAATGAAATTTACTTTTTAGTTTAGACCTAAGGAATTTAACTTTAAAAAAGATTGGATTCTTTCGCTTGTACCTGTCCAACGAAATATTTGATGGTCTTTTTACTAGGAAAAGCTACAACTATATATTTTTCCTTCAGAATTTTGTTAGTTTTACATTCATTTTCATTCATTTGACGAGGCTCATCTTTAATCCATTGGTAGGATTCACCTTCAGTCTCTTAGTGAGGTTCATTTTCAGTTTCTTGATGCAGTTCATTTTTAATCTCTTGATAGGATTCGTTTTCAATTGCTTAGCGGGGTTCATATTCAATCTCATCGAGGTTTTCATTTTCAATTTCTTCAAGTTCTTGTAGCGTTTCTGTTTCTTCGTTAGTATCAAAAAATCCTAACTTCCGAAGACTTTTATTCATTACTTGTACAATCTTAAACTCCCGGCCTATGTATCCCCTCACCGAGGATTTGGACAGTTTCGAAGTGTTAACCCCAGAACACTTTTTAATTGGTGGTTCGTTAACGTCCATGCCTGAAAGCGCCGTTTACGATAATGGCATACCCGAGTAAACATCTACCGGCACATGAAGCCATTAATACAACAGTTTTGGTCCAAATGGTCCAAAAGATTATTTACACACGTTACAACCACTATCTAAATGGATATACGCTGAGGATTCCAAATTACTAATTAGCAAATTAATATTGTTAAAGGATGACAATACTCTACCTTTTAATTGGAGACTTGCGCGTATTGTTCAAATGTACCCTGGTGAGGATGAGATAGTTCGGATAGTTACTGTTACTTTTTAAGCGCGTTGTTAATAAAATATGTATGCTTCCTATAGAGACTCGATTAACTTTGCTAAGTATTGTTGAAAGTAGTACTTTCAAGAGTGGCAGAATGCCAGGTTTAGTTACATGTATAGAACGCTACTTACTTATATCATCTATGGAACGTGCTCAGAGATAAGAATTGTTATTGATGTCATTACGAGTACTCATATTATTGTATTGGTAGTAAACTTAAATATTAACAGTTTTTGGTTTTATACTAATATTTTTATAGATGTTAATTACATCACAGTATAGCACGTGTACGCACTAGCAATTAAATTTGTATTTGTTTATATAATCCTTTTTATAAGATAATTGGTGTATATGCTTGAATAAATAACGTGTAATTATGCAGTGTTTTGTTTATATATATATATATATATATATATATATATATATATATATATATATATATATATATATATATATATATATATATATATATATATATATATATATATATATATATATATATATATATATATATATATATATATATATATATATATATATATATATATATATATATATATATATATATATATATATATATATATAGAGCTGTGTATGAAGACCTAAAATGTATTCAATACTCGAATACTGAATACTCTACTGAGAAAGTATTCATGAATACTTGAATACAAGTATTCAGGATTTAAACAGTTTTCAAATCCTGAATACTTGTATTCAAGTATTCACTCTACATGAATAAAATATTAAATACTTTCAACCTCCTAACTGATATAAACGATACGTTTAACCAAACTATTTTTCTAAACATATTTTGCTAAACATTGTAGACATTTTAATTAATATCTGATAGTTTTTTTTGTGGGGATTTTGGTCAGATGTAACTAATTTCATTATTTTTTTCTAACGTTTCGGTTTATTACACCATCATCAGAAACTATTAAATATTAGGTATTTGTTTTAAAAAAATTTTTACATGTTATTAGATTGTCTGTTTTGACGCAATAAACCGAAACGTTAGAAAAAAAATAATAAAATTAGTTATATCTGACCGAAATCCCCACAAAAAAAAAACTCTCAGATATTAACTGATATTAACGGTCAAGGGCAAACCCGGAGATTTTGTGACGGGGCCGAAGAAACCGAGATCGGCCTGGTTGCTGGGACGGAGCCGTAAAACTCTGAATCTCTTAATCGGTGTTCTGACAGGCCACTGCAGACTTAAGAGGCATCTATCATTGATAGGTATTGAGGAAGACCCTACATGTCCAAGATGCAGGAGTGATGAAGAGACATCTTACCACTTCCCTGGGACAATGTGAAGCGTTTGGGCGCCTGAGACACAGTATCTTCGGTTCTGAGGCGCTTCTAAGGAGGAGATGAGCTCCCTCGCAATGAGTGACATCCTGACCTTCATCAGAAGGTCGGAAAGATTCGATGAGGGAGCAAGAGAAGCACATGGCTGAGGGGACAGCTGGGGGTTGGTAAAAAGGGCCCGTCTGTGGCCTACTTGCCAGGCGTCAGCCTCCCCCACCATTACCATTACCATTACCAACGGTCAAGAAAAGAAAAATATATAGACAAATTTTATTATAATATGTATATAAATGTTCTATAAACTTCAATTAGGTCATTGACAAAGGACCACAATTTCTTTTTTTAGTTGTACAGGGTGGGGCAATAGTCAATAACTGGAAATTATTTTCGAACACACAGGGCGAGCCAAGACGAAATTACAGGACCAAGTTCCTTTTTTTTAAATGGAATGCTATGTATATCAGTACATTTTTTGAAGCCTCTTTCTAGGCTCTATTTATTTCTATATTATTATTGGCTATCTCCCAACCACTTTGAAGTAATGAATTTTTTTGTTGAAATAATGCCATCTGCAGATGGATATTAAAAAAATCACCACAGTCATAATTATGGGTTTTAAGAAAAACTTATGTGAATACCAGTTACGAGACATATAATTAATGTTTTTGAATCATTTTCATTTCCTAAAAATGTACAGTGGCCAAAAATTAGTATTCAATTAAGAACTTTTTAATGATGCTGATTTGTTGAAATAGCACTTGGGTTTTTTTCTGAGCTGATGATACGGGAAACAAAACGTAATTTTTTTGTAAATACCAAAGATATAAAATATACATATCATGTTAAATGAAAATGTGAATAATGCCACGCATTGAAATATCGAGTTCAAAGTCTAGAGAAAAACAAGGAAACAGATCTGTGTTGTAGTTGAAGAAATGTGGAAGTCAACACGTGAGAAAGGTAATATAACAAGTGACGAGCAAGATACGAATGTTAATGTAATAGGAAGTCGCATTACTTAATAAATATATATACAGAATGTAAAACAAGATTTATTTACAACAATGGGTAGTTCCATCAGTAGCCGCAAGGCAGGTCAGGCATAACGGGTTATCACCACCAAATCCACAGTGACGCACCATATTACCGTAAGTAATATGGCTTCGATCCAGTAGGCATCATCAATACATGTATAAGCAGATTGGGTTGAATCTTACTGAAAGTGAAGTTAATAACGGCGCCAAATACAAAAGGTGTTTTCACCAAACAGTGTCAGAAATATTATTGTAAATTGCAACACGTAGGTTAAGCACGCACCCAACGATCCATTTTAATAACGGTTGCGCCGAAAGCCAAAATGCAGGGTCAGAGATTATTCAGTTAGTGGCAGGTAGACATGAACGAAGAGCTGCATCTGGCACAGTGGCAAAATCGGTAGCAGCCAGAGATGCATTGCAGGTACAGGCTGTCGGTATTAATGTAAAACGAACTATTGTACATGCCATGCCGTACAAATGAAGAACAGGTAAAAGCAACCAAGGAACAGTAAAAGAGCACAATGTATATAAGGAAAGGTAAAATAAAGAATCAAACACCACCGCAAATAATGTAAAGGTAATTTATTATCGTAATACAACAGGAAGAAATACAATAATATATATATATAAATATATCAAATAAAAGTAATAATATAATGTATAATGTATGTTAATAACAAAAAGTACCACCGTGGGGCTCTAGGTCATATATGCCATCAAATAATATAAGGGAAATAGGTGTTCTATAAAACTTGTAATTTTATATATATATGGCGCGCGGGAGAGCGGGGGGAGGTATATATTATATATATATTTATATATATATATATATATATATATATATATATATATATATATATATATATATATATATATATATAATATATATATATATATATATATATATATATATATATATATATATATATATATATATATATATATATATATATATATATATTATATATAGGTAACACCCCCTGTCCAATTAAGTTGGCATAACACAATAAGCTGGAGGTTGTACTTATTTACCGGTAGCTCAGTGAGCAGGTCGTGAAAAAGGGCTTAGATTGATTTGAGTTCTCACCAAAATTTAGGTCTGGTCGCCAGGACTTTTGCAAGTACCAAATAATTAAAATTTTACTTTAAAAGGTAAAGATAAACGTTAATACTTGAGATCGGTTGGGAAGGAAGTTGAATAAAAAGATATTATTTAATAAAAAAATATAATAAAAACTGGTATATGTACACAATTTTAAATTGGCTCAGATGGCCTCTTTTAGTCAAAATTTACTTGTGGTTGAAGACCAACAACTAACCACACAAAAAAATGATATTGAAAGAGAAAAAAAAACAAGAAATGAAATGCCTGATCTCTTACAAATTTCTTCTGACCAAATATAAATGTTTACTGGGGACGAAGATCTTACGTAACTTCCAATGGGTTAGTCCAGTGAAGAATCCAGCAATAGCTAAGCTCTTAATGGGTTCGGTGTCAATTTGACTCACCACTGTCAGTACTGCAGTTACCCTTGAGAAAAAATGCCAGTTGTATAAAATATCATTTTCCTGCTCAGTTCGATCCACCAGTTGTCCTCTTCTTGAGTCCAGGTATTTACATAAAAATGGGGAGAGTTTTATGGGATCAGTATTATAGGCAAACAAAGTTACAAGCTGTGACGTTTCATTTGTCCAGCTACGTAGACAAAATATGAGTTAACACAAATTTACAGAGTAAATTGCAAACTAAAACAAACTAGGATCGGCATCCTACAATATTTTAGGAAGGAGGAGACTTCAACTAACTTAAGTATCAATAAAAGTTACGTTAAATAGAAAAAATACTAGTCCAACAAATAAACTAGGTTAGCTACGATAATAAGCAAGTGAAATAGGTATTTACTAAATTTTAAGATATTTTTGTACTAAAAGAAGTTAATCTTCACGAAAATTGAATTTAGAATGTCTGTATACAGACAGACAACTAGAAAGATAACGTAAATAAATATTTGCTAAATATAAAACAATATGATAGTTTTCAACTTGAAGGTAACGTTAAATTAAATTATTTATTAGTTCCTCGGAGAGAGGGAATAATGAATTGCAACTAAAGTTAAATAAAGATATATAACTTGACTATATGTTTACTGTGGATAATCAAAAGTTAATGAATTGCCAGAAAACTAGGCAGGTATCTTTGCCAGAGAACTAGGCAAAGCTCCACTAGAGCAGCGTTCCTGATTAAATATTAAGTAAACGTTCAAGTAAGCATTCGATATTTTAAATTTAGAAAAACCTTACGTTACTGAGGTCTGGTTGATAAATATATGCACCGGTATAAAATAATCCACCACAAAACAAATGTAACAAATTAGATAATTTTCACAAAGGTTATAAACAAATAGGTTTGGTCCAACCAGGTGTAACAATCTCCAAATGTCACCAGTCACCACTGTTCAGAGCGCTACCAACATAGCTAAGTGACCTATAACATCAACAGACAAAGACAGAAAACAACTAACTACGATACAAAATGGCGACATCCGTTGCCGAGTAAATCTAAAATTTACAATAACCGAAAGTTAGTTTAAATTAGCACACGAACTTATTACAATATCAGAGGGATCTTACATAAATTGCCAACAAGGCACGATAAATCGATACTAATCAATATTAATGATGGTTGTTCCAAAGAACAACCAAGGGGAACTGATCACCAAAAAAGCAAATTCGCCCAAGGCGTAAATTAAGATAATTACGGTACAATATTATTATGAAAATTACCTCAAAGGTACTTTAAATCAATATAGCAACTTTTTAAATAATGATGATCATAAAATCAAATGATAATACCAGAAAATATATAAATTTTACCAGACCGTTGAACTAGAGATAGTTTCCATCAGAACGCTACACTAGTAAGAAGAGAGAAGTCCTGTTCTGTCCTCCCACCCAAACTCGGTTACAGTTTGGAAAGAGACAAACATTTGAGAGTAGAGTATGAGCAATAAAGATAGATAGATATTTAGTGCAAAAATCTGCAAGACCAACTGTTCCAGTAGAAATCAGTGACGCCATCTCGACTATATATATATATATATATATATATATATATATATATATATATATATATATATATATATATATATATATATATATATATATATATATATATATATATATATAGTGTGTGAATAGTGGTGAGAGGTATGAAACTTCTCATATGGTTCGGAATGCTACTATCCGACCAACTGATAGATGTCTCTGTGGCGGATAGCGACTTGCGACACAGCGAGTACCGAGAACGGCGACCCTAGCCCAGGTATATATATATATATATATATATATATATATATATATATATATATATATATATATATATGTGTGTGAATAGTGGTGAGAGGTATGAAACTTCTCATATGGTCTGAATGCTACTATCCGACCAACTGATAGATGTCTCTGTGGCGGATAGCGACTTGCGACACAGCGAATACCGAGAACGGCGACCCCTAGCCCAGGTGGACTAAACTAATGTTATTAAATATGATTTGAAGGAAACAACTACTCAGCGGGCAACACCCTGACCTGCATTGGATTACACCTCAAATATATATATATATATATATATATATATATATATATATATATATATATATATATATGTATATATTATCGTATTATAAATATGTGGGGTGTATTCTTTTATATTTTAATTTATGGGATTTATTTTATTTCACCCTTATGATTTGCTTCCCACACCCAAAACACAATATTCTTCTGGTATAAATGGGTAAGTATGATTTATTTATTTTTAATATGATTATTTTTCTTAAATATTTATTATTATTTTAAAATTTAGAATTTTGATTTTTTTAATTAAATATGTTGAGCGCCAAATTTATAGTTCAATACTTACACTTAAGCTTACTGTTTAATGCTTACTCTCTCACAGCTGCTCAGAGTGCATTCAACTCTTCTCCCAGTAGCGGTTTCAAATTATACTTTAATTAAGCTGGATCTCAGAAATAACCATCATCTTCAAACTCATATCAAATTTATTAATTTTCATAATGAAATTTTAATAATGATAACAATAATCAGTAAGTCTTGAGTAAAGATTCATCTTAATAAATATCCCTAGTATCTTAGAACTAAAAAATATAATAATAACTGAACTTCTGTTCATTAGATGTCACGATTTTTCATTGAAAGAAAATAGACAGAATAACCATCGAACAGCGTTCATCTACCTTTTATATTTTATGCAAATTATAACTAAACAATTTATGTTACTAAAAAACTTCATTACTTTATTTAAATTGTTCAAAGTTTTATTTTCTGTAAAAATGTCAAACATGTATTTTTATTAACCAGCGTAATGTTTGTTGAGGATTTACCTTGGTATACCTATTAGTTTCCTGAAAATTGAGTTTTTCTGTCTTCAAATCACACCTGGTAACCCAATACTTTTTACCAACTATAAAGGTATAATTTCACTTCTATTTTATTTCTAATCAAATATTGTTTCTTCCTGTCATTATAAAATTTGTAATCTGATATCTCAAAATGATATTCTTATTTCCAAACTCTTCTTATCTTCACACTTTGTTATTATTTAAAATTCATGTACTATTTTGCTATTTAAGATATTATTCTTTTCATTGCAACACCCCGTCCAATTCTTGGCATAACACAATAAGCTAGGGTTATACTTATGAACCGGTAGCTCAGTGAGCAGGTCGTGAATAAGGGCTTAGATTGATTTGAGTTATCACCAAAATCTAGGCTGGGCGCCAGGACTTTTGCAAGTACCAAATAATTAAAATTTTACTTTAAAAGGTAAAGATAACGTTAAAACTTGAATTCGGTTGGTAAGGAAGTTGAATAAAAAGATATTATTTTATAAAAAGTATAATCAAGACTAGTATATGTACACAATATTTACAAGTCAAAAAAATTAATTGTGGTTGAAGACCAACCACTAACCACACAAAAAAATGATATTGAAAGAGGAAAAAAAAATTAAAAAATGAAATGCCTGATCTCTCACAAATTTCTTCTGACCAAATATAAATGTTTACTGGGGACGAAGATCTTACGTAATGGTAATGGTAATGGTAATGATGGGGGAGGCTGGCGCCTGGCAAGTAGGCCACAGACGGGCCCCTTTTACCAACCCCCAGCTGTCCCCTCAGCCATGTGCTTCTCATGCTCCCTCATCGAATCTTTCCGACCTTCTGATGAAGGTCAGGATGTCACTTATTGCGAGGAGCTCATCTCCTCCCTTAGAAGCGCCTCAGAACCGAAGGTACTGTGTCTCAGGCGCCCAAACGCTTCACATTGTCCCAGGAAGTGGTAAGATCTCTTCATCACTCCTGCATCTTGGACATGTAGGGTATTCCTCAATACCTATCAATGATAGATGCCTCTTAAGTCTGCAGTGGCCTGTCAGAACACCGATTAAGAGATTCAGAGTCTTACGACTCCGTCCCAGCAACCAGGCCGATCTTGATTTGTTCGGCCCCGTCACAAAATCTCGGGTTTGCCTGCAGGCCTTGTTGGTCCTCTAGTGCGTCCTCAGTGTCTCGTGGGCCCACTCACTGAGGGCCGTTGTGACCTGCCTTCTTGAAATACCTAACATAGGCTCAGGCCCGTGACAGGGTTCCTCGTCTCCGAGTCTAGCCAATTCATCGGCCTTCTCGTTGCCTGGAACTCCCATATGTCCCGGGACCCATACCAGTCTCACTTGTTTATGCCTGGCCAGCTCTTCTAGGGCATCCCCACACTCCTGGACGAGAGCTGATCTCGTCCTGGGGGAGCACACCGCCTTTAGAGCAGCCTGGCTGTCGGAGCAGATGTATATTATCTGTTCCGCCCGATTCCTAACCTCAGCCCTACCTGTCACCGCTAGGATGGCGTAAACCTCTGCCTGGAAGACCGTGGTGTACGAGCCTAGAGCAAAGCTCTCCTGTACTTCTTTGCCTTCCAGATATATTCCCGCCCCGGAAGACGATCTAGTGGCCAGTCGAGATCCGTCTGTATAACACACCAGAGAGTCCGGGCGGAAGTCAATTCTTCCTTCACTCCACTCCTCCCTACTAGGAAGAGTGAGAGTGTAATTCCTTTCCAACCTTAGCTGATCTTTCGCTTCTCTCACCTTCAGGACAGAGAGAGGGATTTCCCTCTCCGTCAGTCCAGCAATTGCTGCGTGACCTTCAGCTCTGCCTGAACACTGCCAGCTCCCAGAATCCCACATTCTCAGATAGGCCGCCATAGCCTCCCTCTTTATCCACGAGGGAAGCGTTGGCAGGCCCTAGCAGAACCTCCAGAGCAACTGTCGGTGTCGTCCTCATTGCGCCAGTGATCCCTAGGCAGGCTAGTCTCTGGACTTTTGCCAGCTTTCGGGACGTCATCACTCTGTCCACGCTCGGCCACCAGACCACGGATCCATATTGGAGCCTAGGCCTGATGACCGCCGTGTACAGCCGGTGTAGTATCCGTGGGTTGAGGCCCCAGTTCCTACCTACCGCTCGGCGCAATTGCCAGAAGGTCGCAGTCGACTCTTTGATGACGTTGTCGATATGCGGCCCCCATGACAGTTTGCTATCTAGGATCACTCCCAGGTACCTAACCTCCTGCACAAGCGCAAGAGGTTTACCGTACATGGTTGGTGCCCTAAAATCCTATATTTTCCTTCTCTTGGTGAATAGGATCATCTCAGTCTTAGATGGATTGACTGAGAGACCTGTTTTGCCGCACCATCTTTCTATTATTCTACAAGCTACCTGCGTTCTGTTGCAAACGACATTTAAGAAGTGGCCGGTCACTAGGACCAGCCCGTCGTCAATTGATAGGCAGCTGCCTTGTGGACAGCCGCCCCTCACTCCGACGTCCAATTGGCAGTCTCCTAAAGCAGCACTAACTCGTCTCTCTTCCAGCGCAGATTTCACCCATCTGACCAGTACTGGAGCAGTACCTCTAGTCCGAAGGGCATCGCAGATAGTAGTAGTCCTTGCTTTATCAAAGGCACCCTCTATATCAAAAAATATTGCTAGGGTGACCTCCTTATGCAGGAGGGCCCTTTCTACCTTATGCACGACGGCGTGAAGGGCTATCTCCGTGAACCTCCCTCGCCTATATGCGTGCTGATTCTTGTAGAATGGGTACCTAGCTAGGTCCCCTTCCAACAGATATCTGTCCACTATCCTTTCCAGTGCTTTTAGCATTAAGGACGTGAGACTGATCGCCCTAAACGATTTGACAGCTGTGTAGTCCTTTTTTCCCACTTTGGGGATGAAGACCACTTTAGCTGACCTCCAGGTCAGGGGAACATATCCCAGTGCCAGACTGGCCACAAATATTCCTCTTAAATGCGGTAGAAGAATATCCAGGCCCTTCTGAAGCAGAGCTGGGAAGATCCCGTCTGGCCCCGCTGCTTTAAAGGGCTCGAACTCATATACTGCCCAGACTACAGCTCCGTCCTTTACAATCTCCTCGGCAAGCCGCCAGTCAACTGGTGGCATCGGCCGCTCCGAGGGTACTGCAACGGCAGGGTGTTCGCCCGGGAAGTGAACCTCTAAGAGGTGTCTTAATGACTCCTCCCTAGAAGTAGTCCAAGTCCCATCTTGCCTTCGTAGTGATCCTATTGTCTCCCTTGTCTCGCAGCTGAGTATTTTCATCAGTCTGGCGGTTTCCGGTAGGGAGTTTATTTCCCCACAATACTGCCGCCAGCTTTCTCTCTTGCTACGCCTTAGTTGCTTTTTAAAAAAAGATCTTACGTACCTTCCAATGGGTTAGTCCAGCGAAGAATCCACCAACGGCTAAGCTCTTAATGGGTTCGGTGTCAATTTGACTCACCACTGTCAGTACTGCAGTTACCCTTGAGAAAAAATGCCAGTTGTATAAAATATAATTTTCCTGCTTCACCCAGTATATAATGATCAGTTCGATCCTCTTGTCTTGGTTCAGGTATTAACATAAAAAGGGAGAGTTTTATGAGATCAGTATTATAGGCAAAACAAAGTTAAAAGCTGTGACGTTTGATTTGTCCAGCTACGTAGACAAAATATGAGTTAACATAAATTTACAGAGTAAATTGCAAACTAAACAAATTAGGATCGGTATCCTACAATATTTTAGGAAGTTGAAGACTTCAACTAACTTAAGTATTAATAAAAGTTACGTTAAATAGAAAATAATACTAGTCCAACAAATAAACTAGGTGTAGTTACGATAATGAACAAGTGAAATAGGTATTCACTAAATGTTAAGATATTTTTTTACTAAAAAAGAAGTTAATCTTCAAGACAATAGAATTTAGAATGTCTGCATACAGACAGACAACTGGAAAGATAACGTAAATAAATATTTGCTAAATATCAAACAATATGAGAGTTTTCAACTTAAAGGTAACGTTAAATTAAATCATTTATTAGTTCCTCGGAGAGAGGTTCTAATGAATTGCAGATAAAGTTAAATAAAGATATATACTTGACTATATGTTTACTTTAGATAATTAAAAGTTAATCAAGTGCCAGATCACTAGGCAGGTATCTTTGCCAGAGAACTAGGCAAAGTTCCACTAGAGCAACGTTCCTGAATAAATACTAAGTAAACGTTCAAGTAAGCATTCGATATTTTAAATTTAGGAAAACCTTACGTTTCTGAGGTCTGGTAGATAAATATATGCACTGGTATAAAATAATCCACCACAAAACAAATGCACCAAATTAGATAATTTTCACAAAGGTTATAAACAAATAGGTTTGGTCCAACCAGGTGTACCAGTCTCCAAATGTCACCAGTCACCTCTGTTCAGAGAGCGCTACCAACGTAACTAAGTGACCTAAAACATCAACAGACAAAGACAGAACACAACTAACTACGATACAAAATGGCGACATCCGTTGCCGAGTAAATCTAAAATTTACAATAACCGAAAGTTAATTTAAATTAACACACGAAATTATTACAATATCAAAGTAATATTAGATAAATTGCCAGCAAGGCACGATAAATTGATACTAATCAATATTAATGATGGCTGTTCCAAAGAACAACCAAGGTGAACTGATCACCGAAAAGCAAATTCGCCCAAGGCGTAAATTAAGATAATTACGGTACAATATTATTATGAAAATTACCTCAAAGGTACTTTAAATCAATATAGCAACTTTTTAAATAATGATTAGCATAAAATCACAAGATAATACCAGAAAACATATAAATTTTACCAGACCGCAGAATTAGAGATGGTTTCCATCTGAACGCTGCACTAGTAAGAAGAAGGAAGCTTCGTTCTGTTCTCCCACGTAAACTCAGTCATAGTTTGGAAAGAGACAGACATTTGAGAGTAGAGTATGAGCAATAAAGATAGATAGATATTTAGTGCCAAAAATCTATAAAACCAACTGTTCCAGTAGAAATCAGTGGTGCCATCTGGACTAGACTAGCAGAAACTTAATTCATCGTGGAACACAACAACCTGGAATGAAATAGCTTGCAATTTCGTTACATCATATAATCTCCTTAATCCATTACATTCCTTTTCCATATATTTTTGTTACTTTCCATCCTTTGTTTTTCAACTAACAACACCTATCAACCCACTTCATTTGTTTATTTCATTTTTTTTCTCAATTTTTATCTCAATTGTCATCTTTTGACACCTACTAAATTTTATCAAAACTCAATTTTTTTTTATACCCTAATTTATTTCTCAGACATATCCATTTCTCTTTTTATTTTTTCTCTACCTTTCGATATCTCATACATGTGTTTTTGTTTCGTTTTAGTGATACGTCTTAAGAAACACTCACGCACTGTTTTTTAAGTGTTTTTGTTTACTTTTTTAGCACTGATTTAATTTTGGTTATTTAACTAAACCTTATCCTATCATCTCTATACAATATTTGTTTACTAAATTTATCTAATTCATATTGATAAATCTTTTTTATTTTTTACCACTTGTTAAATTATTGATTATTCTTATTCTAACATTATATATATTTTTATATATTTCTAGGTAAAACTTCTTAATTCTAATATATATATATATATATATATATATATATATATATATATATATATATATATATATATATATATATATATATATATATATATATTTATATATATATATATATATATATATATATATATATATATATATATATATATATATATATATATATATATATATATATATATATATATCTGGATATTGAATCAGCACATAACAGATACAGATCTAGCCGATTGTTGTAAATCAAACAACGCAAAGCCGCAGATCGCACATTGGTAATATTAAAACAGTGTTTTAAGCCTTTTTAAGTAATTTTGTTTCACTATTATTAAATTGTACATCAGTTAAATTTACTAACCCAGAGTAAAGCTTGACCAATTCCTCATTAACAGTGTTTATGTTGTATGAATTTTTTGTCGATTCTTGGTTAAGTCGAGGTCTATCAAGTTTTTTAAGCTGCCTTATATATATTGTAAATATGAGTTTTTTGCACCTTTTTACGAAAATTGAGTCCATTATTAAAGGTGACGGAATGTAAACTGTAAAACATGTGTTAATTCAGAGTGGATGAGTTTTAGATGTAAACGGAAATTGTCACGTCCTGTATACCATTTTTTTCATTTCTTCCTCCAACCAATTTTTATGTGCACTTTCAACTGTCCTCTGGCCCTCAGGTGAATTATTTCTGGCGTAATTTTTCTTTATTGCACTGTTTATTGATCCACAGATGATTGGTACACTTTATCACTTTTAACTGGGTTTTTTTTGTACATAACCGCAAGTTTAGCGTCACTGGTACTTAAAATTAATTGAATGGAGTCAGAGGTTGGTTCTTAGTACTTAAATAAAATAAGATTAATTATGGTAAACACTTGGCTTTAGTTCCGCAAATTTATTCAGATTTATCTGAATTATCAAAGAGTCTAAAAAACTAAACTAAAAGTATATGTATATTAGATAACAGAAAATCGACGGGTTTTGCAGACCATTGTATGTTAGAATCTTCTGCAATAATAATAATGTTAAACTTGTATACAATGCAAATAAAAGAAATCCCTAGATCTGTTAGAAATTCTTGAAATTAAAAGAGCCCTGAAAATTAATAAACAAGCCACAAATGCTCAAATTGAATTTTGTAAATATACCTATAATAAATACCGTAATATATTTTCAAATTGGTCAATATTCTGCAGTATAAACAGATGAACTGTATACTTTTACTTTTAGTTTAGTTTTTAGACTCTTTGATAATGGTCGCGAGACCAAGAAGTATGGCGGACAAACAAACACAGGACATGGTAGCAGCGTTGTTAGAATAAATGAACAATCAAGAAAGAAAGCGACAGGTTGTATAATCGGACCTATGTTGATATAACTTTTTTTGCTTAAAATTACTCAAGGAATATATCCCTAAAGTTTGTCAGTTTCTCTCGGGACATCCTATATATTTAGACTGTTAGATAAAAACTTATGTGACTACGGGTCCTTTAAAAAAGGAATGCATAGTTGCGGAAATTGATTACACATTTACGACCAAGATATTAAAACACCCTTAGAATAAGAAACCATTTATTTTTTTCCAACAAAAATATATTTTGGACATAAAACTAGCACAACATTTTTTTTGCTAAATTTGTGAAAAACAGCATGATGCGTAAACGCATCACTGGCCGGATAGTGAAACATAATCGATAAATAATAGGATATGATAAATGAAATTGTATATACATTATTATTTGTTGTGAAATATTTCAAAGCAATTAGCATGGACATGCATATTACACTTTTTGCACACATATATTGTTGCACTGTCATTTGGTGTATTACTCGGTACACAACATGCAGATTCTTTGTTTTCTTGACTTTGGATTTTCAAAAACCGGTAAACAATATATGACTTGAAGTCGTTGTCACATATTTTTTTAATGAAAAATATTGAACATTTTCCAAGCATTTAATAATAGCACTGCCATGACGCAATGTTCCGCAATTTTTTAAGAAATAAAATTGATGTTATAGATAATATCCCCTTAATCTATAGGTCGTAGGTCAATGAAGCAACCAGGTGACCAGCCCAGTCTCCTGACCTCACGACACTCGACTTTTTATGGGGAAAACTAAAAAATAGGGTGTACAAAAATCATGCCAATAATAAGGTAGAATTACGGGCAAATATAAATCAAGTTTTTACATCAATAAGAAGAAGGAATATTAGTCGTACAATCGATAGCATAAGCAGGCGAGCTAATTTAGTAATAATTTCGTAAACACTTACTATGAAAATTGTTTTGTAAATTTATTGTGTTGTTTCTTGTGAATTTAGATTTTGTTTGGTTCTTTTGCTGTTTTTGCTATAAAAGTTATTACTGTAAACTTGTTATAAAAATTGTTGTATAAATAAATTAAATAATTTCAGGTTGTTTTGATTGTTCTTTTTTCATATTTATTGCGGAACGGGGACGTATTAAAGGTAAGGTTTATTGATGGTCGCTTTTTTATGAAAAAATTAATATATTTGGTATCATTGAACTGAGAGTGGAAAAGGCGATAAAACAATACGAAAAATTATCCAGGTCCGTTTTTAATAAAATTAAGTTGATGCTGGTTCAGGACAGAATATGCCGGATTAAAATGACACCACAGTATGCGCAGAAAAAATTTGTAATAACAATGTATTTATAGTTCTGCAGTAACTTTACAAATAATAAAGAAAAAATAAAAACAAAAATTCAAAAAAAATTTTTCCAAATCTTGAAAACTGTAAAGATTTTGAAAATTTTTTTCTGGAATATTATTGCTCTCATAAATACGTAAATGTACCCTCATTTAACCTACTTCGCATCTCTTACGGTTTCCGAGATCTCTGTACTTACAACCGAATTTAACTCACCCTGTATATCTATAGTTTAACGGAATTTTTTTATTTTAGTATGGTTTAATCAGTAGGATTATCCTTTTTATTTATTTAAATGATATATTTCGTAACTCCTATTTCAGATAATTAATGTTGATCCCAAATATGGTATTCTGAAAAGAGTGGTAAAGATGCCAGTTACCTATATAACATCAGCTTGTTTTGGAGGTCCCGAGCTTGATATTTTATTTGTGACAACTTCAAAACTACATCTTAATAAACCACACGTAGAAGAACCGTTAGCGGGCAGTGTATTCGCTATTACCAAATTAGGAGTGAAAGGTCTTCCTTGCAATAGATTTTTGTTAAATTAGAGAATTTTTTTCTTGATTGTGTTACAAATAGAATATTTATAGGTAAATCTTTCAAATTTATAAAACACCAGTTGCCAGATCTTATAAATCAAATTAAATTTTAAACAATTCTTAAATATAAAACATTAATAACTTAAATAATTTTCAAATATAAAACATCAATAAATAAAACAAAGTCAGAGTACAGTAACCGTTTTTTTTACATAAACAATATAAAATTGGTCCAAATTAATAATAAACTTCACCTACATATATGTACACTAATATACAGGATCTGCTGATTCTGTATTTATAATAACTATAAATATTCGGCAATGGAAAGAAAATAGGAGTGTGTGACTAACCACCAGAAGTGACACATCTCGACTCATCATGCACTTGTGGTAAGATAATTATTGTACTTATATTGTTTTGATTGTTATATGTAAGAATTTAACAAAAATAACAACCACTTTTTCAAAAAATTAAGCTTTAATGTACTCAGCACCCTGTATAACACGTCTACTTTATGCCAATGCTTGTAAGAGAATAATCATTAAATATTGAATGGGCTTACGAATCCTATTACTAATCTTAACCAATGTTTACAAAACACACATATTTAAAATATTATTTTATTGTAACGTGACGCAATCGTGTCGGCAACGCAGATCCGATTTCGAGGACTGCTCACACGGCCAACCTGACCTATAATTCGCTCTCGAATTATGTTGGTGCAGCGCCGCCTCCAAACCTGTAAACAGAAACACCGAAAGATTCACATTTTCCTTTGCGCAATAATTTTTTTTTCTTTCTTTTTTTTTTTTTTTATCATTTTCGTCAGGCAAAGCGTCCCGCTTTCAACCAACCCAGTTTACTGCGAAGCGTCTCGCTTCCAACAGCCAAACCAATTACATGAAAGGTAAAGCGTTTCGCTTTCAACCTATTTCCAATACATAAAAAACAAACACGTACTGCGAAGCGTTCCGCTTCCAACAGTTACCTTACTGCGAAGCGTGTCGCTTCCAACAGTAGAAAACATCAACAACAAAATCAACATTTCACACAACCTCACACGTTCCTCAAATCATAGTGTAAAGCGTCTCGCTTTCAACATTAAACAAAACAACTTACGACGCTCACTGCTCACAAGGCTCATTCTGACCATTTTTAAATTAAATTACCTTTTTAGATGTTACGAATCTTCAGAAAATTCGCCAGGCCATATACGAATCATATCCTTCGCAACCACTCGTTTCCTGTTTGTGGCCAAATTCTTGATTTCATACCTGTCCTGCGGGAGAATGCGTAGTACCTCGAATGGACCATCATACCTTTGATCTAGTTTTGCCAGATAGCTGTTTACCGATGGGTGAAACACGAAATCGCCAACATTTATAATTTTATTAGATCTCCTTGTTTTATCGAAAAGGTTTTTAGCGTAATCAGCTTGCTTCCTCATACGATCGTATGCTAAATTTCGGCCTCTTTCTAAGTTTTGAGAAGCTTACAATGTTGGCAGTGAATCAGTAATTGTTTTTATGTCAGGAGTGCTACCATCAACTCCCATTAAGAGATATACAGGCGAAAACCCAGTCGTCTTATGGACGGTAGTATTAAGTGTACTTTGCAATTTTACAATAACGCTCGGCCATACTGATTTAGTGCCGATTTCTACCCGTAAAGGTTCAAAATAGTTCCCACATACCTTTCCACTTGGCCATTACCCCTAGGTGCACTCTTTGCAATTAAATGGTGATGTATACCCAAGTTAAAAAAAAAGGTGGGCAAACTATATTAAGTGAAAATATTGAGAAGACACTCGTTAAAAATATCTTTAAATGTTCAGAGTGGTACCCATTAACTATTTATCAAAAGGCATCCAGAACTGTTGACAAGAATTTGCCAAAATATAAAACGTAATAGGGCCAAGGTTGTTATAGAACCAGTCGGCAGGCACAAGTAAATAATTATTTTTCGAAAAAAATTCGTTATTTCAATTCTAATTAATGTACAAACATTTTTCATAACAAACAAGGCAAAGGAAACACTGTGACAGAAAAAACAGCCACATTCCCACATGTATGAATTTTATTTCAGGAAAAGCAACCCAGCAGACTTCCTCAAATGCCCGTATGCAAATTTCATTTTTCCATTAGCAAACTGTCTAATCACGATACACTAACTTTCAATTTTTTTCAGAGGCGAGCAGAGTACCGTATCCATATCTATACTTTCATATATTTTCATTTCAGCGACCCAACAAACATAAATAGATTTTTAATAAATTTTTATCTAGGCCACTTTTTCAACATAAACCATTAATAAATAAATCTGAGATATAATTAACACCTAATTAAAATTTTTATAAAATTAATACTTATTTAAAATTTTTTCATTAACCATAATTTTTTTTTTCCTATAAAAAATTAACTTTACTAAATTTCACTATCCAGTAAAATCAAAGACTTTTAATTAATTTTTCTAAATTAAATAACATCCGCTCAATTACAGGAATCATATTAAACAAAAACAAATTATCGCATAAATTAGTATTTTTTTTCCATTAAAATAAAAAAACTCGATTTCACAAAAAAAATTTTACAAAAAAATTTCTGCCAAAAAACAAACTCTCATTTCGTAGTACTTTAGAAATTTCATGAAAAAATTTTAAAGTTAAATTTTATTGTACTTTCGAAATTTTTATAAAAAAATTTTCAGAAATATCTCAGACCGCCATAACTCAAATAAAAATCTGCTAATATCGGGTTGTTCACCCAGTCACCCTTTATCTATTGCACCCACATAGAACGCCATGAAGGTCATTGTGCCGCGACACGTGTCGCACTTCTCACACACACGGTATATTCATGCTCCCGCTGCCGCCTCACCTCACCTCTGGAGTTTAAGTGAAAATTTCAAGCTTAATATATTATTAAAATAATGAAACTCATAATTGCTAAACAACCCCCGTTAAAATCTGCATATTAAACCAGAAAACAAAATTTTATATTAAAAATTAATGAAGTTTTCATTTTTTTTTGCTCTCCCGAATAGGAAATCCCATAAGAATTTTGCTTTAACGCTTACTGAATTACCACAAGTTATATTATTATCGTATGTTACGAGCAAATTTATTAGCTTAGTCAATTCGATTCCCGATAATGGGCTGTTTATAAGATCCCGCTAAATGTTTATATTTTTAATCAGCTTCGGACAAGTGGTAATGTTTTCATTGAAGTAGACACGTGTCCCGTGCTGATCGCTATGAATTTCCAATTCTTTGTGCTCAAATAAGTCTCTGCCTAAAATAGCATCGAACCCGATTAGGTCATTTATTGTATAGAAACAAATTTCGAACGCTGTACCTTCGTGTTCTATTTTTAGAATTGTTTTTCTGTTTAAAAATGTTACGTTGTTTCCTATACCGTTTAACGTAATTATGGCTGCTTCAAAATGACAATTTAATCGTTTGGCAACTTTGTTTGAGAGTAAATTGCATTCTGCACCCGTATCCACGAGACAACGGACTAATTCGTCTTGGATTTTAAATGTGGTACAAAAGTCACTGTTCAAACTGACACAAAAATAATTTACTCTAGAGCTTGAGGGCTCTTGTTTTCTTTTTTGAAAGCAATCATTGGCTTTATGTCCAAATTTCTTACAGAAAGTGCATTGAATATTATTGACCGTCGAATTTGCATAATTGTTGTCAACAGAATGGCGAGAAAATAATTTTTTTTGACAATTACGGCTAATATGTCCTGGCTGATTGCAATTAAAACATAGCTTTAAATTAGTATTAGGCTCAAATAGGTAGGTCCTTTTAGATCTATTTTGTTCAAAGTTATTTTCTCTATCGGGCATTTTATAATTTCCTAACAAGGTTAATAAATCAGTGACCGATTCTAATTTACTATTGAATGCTGCAGTTTTCACCTGAAGATCAATAATATCTCCAATTACAAGTTCCAACAATTGATTATCAGACAAAGTGAAATTTAGAGAATTGATAAGTATTTTCTTTCTAGCATACTCACAGTATGAATCAGCTTTATCGCTAGTGTAAAGGCTGGCTTTGCGGAATTTTTCACTTAGATTTCTTTTCGCTGGATACATGCTGGAAATGTCCTCCTTGAAATTTTGCCAGGATTTCTCGTTCGGTTTCCATGCTGTAAACCATGCTTTTGCTTCACCTCGAAGACCACTGGCACCTCTAACTAGCAACTCATTGTCTGGCCAACCAAACAACTTTCCAATTTTTTCCAGTTCCACACACCATTCCATGGCACCGTCATCATCAGTTCTCGAATCAAATATTGGAATATCAACTGGAGTTGTCACTTTTGGACACTTGATCCTTTACTGCCTTTAAGGATTCCACTAAAATTTTTGCAAACTCCTCCATCATGGTACTTTTAGTAGATCCTATCCCACTTCTGATGTAAGAATTTAACAAAAATAACAACCACTTTTGCAAAAAAATAAGCTTTAATGTACTCAGCACCCTGTATAACACGTCTACTTTATGCCAATGCTTGTAAGAGAATAATCATTAAATATTGAATGGGCTTACGAATCCTATTACTAATCTTAATCAGTGTTTACAAAACACACATATTTAAAATATTATTTTATTGTAACGTGACGCAATCGTCGGCAACGCAGATTCGATTTCAAGGACTGCTCACATATATTTGTTTCACTGTTTGGTACATGGGTAGCACATTTAAAAGTTTATGGTAAAAAAAGTTTCACTAATTGATAACTAACTTCCAAGTTATTTCATAAAATTTCTCGCAAGCCAAACAAGTCCCGGTAAGGGTGTTATTTTGAGGGACGGCCACGTCTTAACGTGACAAAATGCAGAGTGTTTTCTTGGACGATTAAAAAAAGTTTCTATGAACATGGGTTATGGAAAGTTAAAGAAAAGTAAAAGTTTTCTTACCATATAAGTGCAACAGAGTGTTTCAGATTTAAAGTGATATAGTGTTATGGAAGGTAGATCATATATAACTGAGTTCAAAATACCCCCTAACTTACACTTGAACGTGAACCGTTTTGAGATGCAGGGTGTTTTAAGGTTTTTAACTAAAACTGACCATAATACTGCAACGGCTTTAAATATTTGGATGAAATTAGGTACAAATATTACACTCTATTACTCATTCAATATCGTAATTTACTGGAACTGGACTCAATTTTTATATTGTTGTTTTCAGTGCCAATAACATCACCCTGTGTATAATTTTTTGATAAATGTTAAAAAATTAATGGGCCAGTGTACAGAATAATGAGATAATATTTGACACGTTTGTGGTTAGTATCCATTAAATTTTTAAAAATATTGATTGACTAAATTTTAAATTCTACAAATAATGCTGCATTTACAACCAATTCGCTTCAGGCATAATTTACTAATGGATTGTGAATTGTGCCGAGATAAAACTTAGGTCATTTATAATGAGTCAGAAGCTGCCATCTGTTAAGATTTTTTAATATTACGTTTGTGCAAATTTAGTTTGATTAAATAATTACAATGATTTAACATAACTTCTAAAAACATAATATTTTCTAATACTAAAAGATCTAATCTTCCAATTTCAAATCACAAACCGACTGTTGTAGATGACGCATCTAGGTGCTTTAGACACTACCGGGCTAGGTTACTTGAGTCACTTTTAAGCAAGTCGACAGTCGGTCGCAACAAGATATAGGTTATCGTTGTTGGAATCTGTGTGTCACATGTTAACATTAAATATAATTTTTTAAAAGTAATAAGTGTTTTAATAATCAAGTATTCAGAGAATACAACATGGCGCAGTCGACCAGTTTTTAATAAAATTTTTAAGTTTGAACCTATGTGAAAAGCAAAATATTAAATATTACGAGAACCAAGGTCAGTGGTTACCTACAATTTTTCCTAGTTGTAATAAATTTAGATTACATTACATCAGTCAAATATAAATTATAAAATAAAACATGGAAAGTTTTGCCAGGAAGCCAGCCACTTTAGAATTAAATGGCAATATAAGTGAAAATTGGCGTAGATTTAAACAAAATTATAATATCTTTATGAAAGCTTCAGAAAAAAATTCTAAATCTAGTGATGTCAAAGCAAGCATCCTATTAAGTTTAGCAGGAGAGGAGGCTGTAGAATTGTTTAACACATTTGGGCTAACTGAAGCAGAGTCCCAAAACGAGGAAAAAATATTAGTCATTCGAAGCATATTGTAACCCGAAGAAAAATGTGGTGTACGAAAGGTTTAAATTTTTTAAAAGGGATCAGCTAGAAGGTGAAAATTTTGAACAATTTTTAACTGAAATTAAGAAGTTGTCTCTGACTTGTGAGTTTAGAGATTTACATGAAGAAATGATTAGGGACCGAATTGTAATTGGAATAAATGATGAAAATTTGCAAGAAAGAATGTTACGTATTGCTACTCTGGATCTGTCAAAAGCAATAGATTGTTGTCGAGCTGCAGAAGTTTCAAGAAAGCAAGCAAAAAGTTTACAAGAAAAAATCAGTGGATGTTGTGCAGAAAAAATATGTCAAGAAAGAAGAAAATTTTAAAATAAAAAAATTTGGTAAGTCGCAAAATGATTATGAGAAAAAAGAAAATGCTGGAGAAAAAAGTTGAGAATTTTAAGTGTCGAAGGTGTGGTAATGTCCATGGTCCAAGAGAATGCCCAGCTTTTAATCGTAAGTGTAAAAGATGCGGAAAATTAAATCACTTTGCTGTTTCTTGTCATGTCAGAAATGTGAGAACCGTAGATATGGAAGATGAACAGAATATTGATTCGCTAATACATGTAATATCAATAAAAAAAACTGTTGACAATGTAAATTCATGGTATGAACAAGTTCAAATTGAAAATAAAGATATGAATTTTAAGCTTGACACTGGAGCATAAATAAAAAGTTGTTGCCTACAAATGTTAAACTAGAAGCATTTGGAGGGTCTATTATAAAACCTTTAGGTAAAGTAAACTTGAAATGTTAATTAAAAAAATATAGAAAGCATGGAAAATTTTGTAATTGTGGAAGAAATTAGTATTCCATTGCTTGGTGTCAAGACGTGTGAATCTTTAAATTTAGTAAAAAAGGGTTTCAAATATTGAGTTACTTAAGAACAAAGAATGTTTTATTGAGAATAATCAAGATGTTTCTCAGGGTGTAGGTACTTTTAAAGAAAAATGTGCAATTGAAATTTTAGATGATTGTGAACCAGTTGCCAATCCCCCCAGGAGAATACCGTTAGTTATACGCGATAAACTAAAAGAAACGTTACTAGATCTTGAAAACCGGAAAATAATTGAGAAAGTTGATAAACCTAATGGGTGGGTTAGTAACTTGGTAATTGTAGAAAAAAGGATAAATCATTAAGATTGTGCCTTGACCCAAAAAATTTAAATTTGGCAATTAAGCGTCCAAAGAATGTTTTAATACCTACGTTAGAAGATATTACTTATAATCTTTGTAATAAGAAAATATTTACAGTCTTAGATTTAAAAGAAGGGTTTTGGCAAGTAGAATTAGATGACAAGTCGAGTGATCTGTGCACATTTTCTACTCCATTTGGGTGTTGGAAATTTTTAAGACTTCCCTATGGCTTGTATATGGCTCCAGAATATTTTCAGTATATTAATAGTAAAAATTTTTCTGACATATCTGGTGTTCAGATTTATTTTGACGACTTGTTGATAGCAGCCAATAGTGAAAAAGAATACAATTTAATTTTGTTACAAGTTATTAATAGAGCCAGAAGTTTAGGAATTAAATTTAATGTTAATAAAATATAGTTTAAAGTACAATCTGTAAAATATCTAGGTCATATATTTTCTTCACAAGGTATGGAAATTGACCCAGACAGAATTAAGGCAATTTCAGCAATTGAGAGTCCAAAGAATAAAAAAAGAGTTACAGGGTATACTAGGGATGGTTAATTTCTTGAGACAATTTATAAATAATTTATCAGAGCTAACTTCACCATTAAGAGAACTTTTAAAAGAATGTAATGAGTTTCAATGGTTACCTGCACATACAGAAGCTTTAAATAATATTAAAAAAAAATTGTTGAGGCACCTATATTAGCAAATTTTGATGATAAAAAAAGAAATCACCATACAAGCTGATGCTTCACAACACGGATTAGGCTGTTGTCTAATGCAGGAGGGGAAGCCAGTTTTTTATGCTTCTCGAAGTTTAAGTTCAAGTGAGTTTAACTTTGCACAAATAGAAAAAGATTACTAAGTATAGTGTTCGCAACAACTAAATTTCATAACTTCATATATAGCAGAAAAGTCAATGTCATAACCGATCATAAGCCTTTGGTTAGTTTATTAAACAAAAAAGTTTGTGACATAGCATCATCACGTTTACAACGAATGAAAATCAAACTATTATAGTATGAATTATCTATTAAATATTTACCTGGTAAATTTATGTATGTAGCTGATTTGCTCTCGAGATCATTTATAAAAGACCATTTAGAGGAAAGTGATGATTGGGTATGTGAAATTGTTCACTCAATCACTAGAGGGTTAAGTATTACAGAGGAAAGAAAAAATGATTTTGAAATTGCTACATTAAATGATCCGATATTAACTAAGCTTAAATTTTATTATTACAATGGTTGGCCTAAACATAAAAATAATGTTGCTGATGATGTAAAATTTTATTATAAGTATCAAAATGAGATCAGTGTCGAGGATAACCTTGTATTTTTTAATCGTAGAATTATAGTTCAATCTTCATTAAGACTTTATATTTTAAATCTATTGCATGAGTCGCATTTTGATATTACAAGAACTAAGGAAAGGGCTAGACAAATTGTATATTGGCCAGGACTGATGACAGATATAGAAGGTATGATTGGAACTTGTATAGTATGTGAAAGGTTTCAAAATTCAAATATTAAAGAACCACTTATTGCTCATGATATTCCGGATATACCTTTTAGCAAGATTTCATGTGATTTTCTAGATTTTGGAGGTAAAAGTTATTTAGTTGTACAAGATTATTATTCTAAATGGCTTGAGATATTATTAGTTAAAGATAAAACGTCTAACGAGGTCATAAAAAATTTTAAAACTATTTTTGCTACACATGGTATACCTAAAACAGTAATTTCTGATAATATGCCTTTTAGTTCATTTCAGTGTAAACAGTTTGCAAAATCATGGAACTTTGAATTTATAACAAGTTCTCCTAGGTATCCACGTAGTAATGGACAGGCTGAACGTGCCGTACAAACCTCAAAAAATATTTTAAAGAAATGTCTTAATTCGGGTTCAGATATTGAGATTTGTTTATTAGAGTTTCGTAATACTCCAATTCCTGGAATAAATTTATCACCTGCACAACTTTTGTTTAATCGTATAGCACGAACTAAGTTGCCAGTTCATTCTGAGCTTTTAAAATCCGAAAATAGCAAGGAGGTACATAAAAAATTAATTAACAAACAGATAGCTTATAAAAACTACCATGACAAATCCGCTAAGTCTCGTAGAGAATTAAATGTTAACGAAAATGTTTTGGTTAGAAGGGGTAAAATATGGGAACCGTCAAAGATTATTGATAAACATGAGAGTCCTAGATCGTATATTATTCAAGATCAAAGGGGTAATATATTAAGGAGAAAAATCAACACATTTAAGGCCATCAAAAAATGAATTCAAATTGTGCACAGATCCCGATACTGTGATATTAAACAATGATGTTAATTCTAATGTACTGAATAATAGAGAATGTAATCCTAGTGATAAAAGTGATAGTGTTCCTGGAACGGATAAAAATATTAGTGCTCCAAGTATGCAACGAAATGAAAGTACTACAACTACAAGATCTGGTAGACTTATTAAGACTCCTGCAAGGTACAGAGACTTTATAAGAGACTTTTAAGTTAAGAAAGGGAGATGTTGTAGATGACGCATCTAGGTGCTTTAGACACTACCGGGCTAGGTTACTTGAGTCACTTTTAAGCAAGTCGACAGTCGGTCGCAACAAGATATAGGTTATCGTTGTTGGAATCTGTGTGTCACATGTTAACATTAAATATAATTTTTTAAAAGTAATAAGTGTTTTAATAATCAAGTATTCAGAGAATACAACACCGACTTTAAATATAAACAATAAATTTGTGTCGTAGTACGCATGCGCAATTTGAAATTCGTGCCGCAATTGAATTGAGTATTTGCTGTTTGCAAGCATCCAATTCAAACCTAAAGTGCAATTCAGGGTCGTGCCAACTTAAAATTTCATTGTAAATAAATACATTCAACCAAATATGCTTAAAAGCCAATTTGCCATCCACCAGCAGATTGTGCTTGTACCGAATTGATTGTAAATGTACCCTTAGGCAATCAACTTACTAACGTCACTATTTTATTAATTTTACTTAAATTTCCTACACTAATTAAGCATCTTCATTCTTTTGGACAAGAAATGCACATTTATTGGAAAATTAATGATTCATGCAGTGCTGGACACTTAAAATTCATTGATTAATTTATATTTTATTCAAATTTGTTAGTCACATTTTGTACATCATTTTTGAAATATGTGCAATGAGTAATTTGAAACGTTCATTACTAAATTGGAACATCTTTGAAAATGTCGTATGATTTAATATACAGCGATATATAAAACGTCTTTATCATTTTTGCAGCTCTCTTATTTCCCTTGCAAAAATCATACACAGAAATAATTATCCTAACCACTTACTTAATAGTTCCGCGAGGGAGGTAAGAGAATTACTTAAATTTTCGTAGGCGTTTTGCCAGATTTATTACAAGGTATTAAGACTAGGAATCTGATTATCATGATATCTACAATAACGCATAACTGTACATCCTAAGGAGAATGTGGACATATTAAATCCTAAAAACATTTATTTGTTAGTTGACGATTATTTCGTTAATTTCGTATTAACCCTTAGTATTTGTAAAGAGTTTGAATAAATTAGTTACTAGCATTAATTTTGCATTATAGTTTAATTTTAATTCCTCTTATGTCACCAAACGGTAACCAAGATTAAACTCTATGTCACGTATTTTACGTAATAATGAAAACACCGGAAAAATATTCTAGGTATATTAATGTTTACTGGAAAATATTGTACAAAATTTTTTTCATATTTCTAGATCTTCAGAAAACTACGCAGCAACGTTTTGTTGTCCTCCTGAAAAGTTATTGAATTTTGACATTATCAACGACGATATGTCATTTATATTTGAAATAAAAATAGCGAATAAAGTGGAAGTGAATTTCCATCCTATATAAGAATATATCAAATTATCACACGTAATAGGCTGCCAGCAACAAAAAATTAGTTTTTAGTGAACGACGATTGTAGCCACACACTTTGGCCAACTCGATGGGGCAGTGAGTAAGAAGGGTGGTTTTCTGAATAATTAATTGTACTGTGGAGATATTAAGTGGTAAACACCACTGCAACCTGGTAGTGGTAAGAATTACTTTGACCGTTTTTTTTTGTATTTCCGTCATTAACCAATTGTATCCGATTGCCTGCATATTATTCTGTCCGTAAATTATTAATTATCTACGAATGCCTGCTATTTCGTGGCTGATTAGTAAAACTAGGGTGATCTATTCAACAACTAGCATCGGGAATATTCGGTTGTCATTGTTTGTAGTTGACGTAAAGATAGAAGTTTAAGGCCTCGTACCTGGACAGAACTCCATCTCAGTCATGGTTTAATTACCAGTAAGTTTCTAAGGCCTCGTATCTGGATAGGACTTCACTAGGTAAACGCGAAGTGGCATAAGTGAGTTTTTAAGGCTCCGTATCTGGAAAAAATCTCACGAAATGCCCCTGGAAGTAATGTATTAACCGATCTGTCCGCGAGCCCTTCTCTGAACATAAATTGTAAAGAAGGTAAGCTTGAAGTTGATGTGATAACCTGTCACATTGAACTATAAGTAACTACTGAAAGTTAATTTTGTGCATTCACGCATATCTCTGGTCTAGTCAGTTTAAGGGACAGTTTGTACTAAAATACAAGTTAATAAATTAAATCCCAAGTGTTATAGAGTTAGACGAGTAGCGAGAATGCGCGGTTGTCATTATTTGTTGTTGACGTAAATATAAAATTCTAAGGCCTCGTATTTGGATAGAATTCCATCTATCATAGTTTAATTACCAGTGAGGTGTTAAGGTCTCGTATTTGGATAGCATCTCATGAAGTACCACGGGGTGTAATGTATTAGCAGTTCTGTCTGACACACGTAGTCAATAAACCCTAATGAGGGATATTAGAAGCTAATCTAAAGATATAGTACACTCGCAATTGGACAGTCATATATTGTAACGTGTCATGTACCATTCCGGTACAAACTAATCAGTAATTATACATATTTCGTCCCTATGCTAGTAATAAATATAAAACTCAAATATTAGAACATCAATCTCAGCCGGTGTGAATATTGTTAGTCGAATTTATACAGAAAATGTAATAACATTTCAAATTGATACTCAGTCTTTGGTTTTTCTACTTGTTGACAAATTTTGTTGCATTCACATTTTTTCTGTTTATAATTCAGATACTAGCTCACACAGGGCTGATAAGATTAGATGCGTGGAGTAACGGTTCTGTTCAAATGAACGTATTAATGTTAGGTCTAAGTGAATCGGCTTAATTTGGATATCAAAGGTAATAAAAATTAATGTATAAAAAATATCATTTGACTAACAATTTCGTCCGGTTGATTTTAGTTAAATTGGGTTTACACAAAATTATTATTTCGATTATAATTCCTACACAAATTTATCTCAACAAATTTCGAGGACATGTGAGCAGCCATTCTATAATAAATGTATATTGCTGGGCGTGCTTGTCTTATAGGTTATTATCGCGACTTGTTTAGCACAGATATTACTATCGTGAACTTGAAGTAACGACTAGTAACGTAATTACATTTTTGGAAGGAAGACTTCAAATTTTAGTTAAGTACTATTTCGGATGGTGAGGGATTTTTGTTGATAGGTAAGAAATTCGTAAGTGTCCAGAATAGTGGAAATCATTGCTGGCCAATCTTATCCGTCAAGAAGTAAGTTCGAGTAACCTGTAATTGGTTTGTGAGGGTTCCCGCTTTTCTCCGGTAGATGGCCACCAGAGCACTGAAAGGACGAAACCTGTAACGTAGTCGTTGGTAACGACGCTGAATCATCAGTATAACCTCTATTCAACAACGAATATTTAAAAGCTAAGTACACTAAGCCCCCTTTCGCAATGTATTACCTGGATTTCACCATCCTGCCTCACAGGTTATGGTGGTATATTGACATTTATATGTGCTTCAGGGGAACGAATCATTAAAGGGCTAGATAGGGTATGTGTAGTGTTTTATTAAGAAAGGCCGAGGCATGTGAGAGACATTACCAATGTTTTCGACCGCCCGTAGGGGTATTTATTTAAATTTTATATAGGATAATCTCACACATGGTATGGCAGTAGTTTCCTATATACTGAGACGTAGTTCTCAATTTTTTTGCTAGTGCTGATTGCAAATTTTATCTTTATTTATGTGCTGTCACACGTGTATTTGGTAACGAGTGTAAATTGTTCAATTTTGAACTGCTTATATGTATGCTTTGATGTATGTAAATTTTGCTGGAGTCAAACCGGTAGGTTTGAATTATCTTTTCGTATATGCAGATTGCAGAGGCATATGCACTGTGCCCTATTTTTATATTGTTGTCAGTTGTATGTAGTAATATTGTGCTGTACCATATTATCGTATCATTAGTTTAAAATTAGCGTAGTGACTTTGTAATGCCTTTTGCACGAATGTTGCTTGTATAGTGTATTATAAAGATAGTGTTACGTGTTTGCTATCCACACAAACACCTATACTCGTAGATTCGTTGATTGAAAGTCCAGGTAACACTTACTCACTACTTTATTTACTATTTAACAATTAACAACAATAGATTAATCACTTTCCTAATTATAATCACAACTGAACACTTATAAGTCTCTTTCGTATTTCTTCTTTACTCGTTCACGTTCGACATCAGACTAAGTCTCGGCCCACCGTGCGTCTTATTTATACATCCATTTACCCGGTCTAGAGCATTCCAGATTATTCCTGGCCGTTCTCATACAATTCCAGTCTCATCTAACCAGTCTACACAGTCCAGTGGCGTAACACTGCCCCCTTCTTCAGCCTGAACGTCCCGATCAGGCAATTCATTATTCCCTGCATACTTGGCTAGTCTCTCTATATGCACCACCTTCATCTTGGATTTTGGACTTTGCTGAATTCTATATACAACGTCGTTTAGTCTAGTGACGACAGTGTAAGGACCTTCCCAGGGCGGGTGAAGCTTCGGGGACCTGCCTTTCTTTCGTTGTGGTTTATATAGCCAAACCAAATCTCCAGCCTGGAACCCTCCTGAATTCGCTATAAGATCATAAGAGCCTTCATGCGATCACTTGCTATGGCAATTCGGTCTCGTACCAGCTCATGAATGTTCCTTAACCGTTCACCAACTTCATCGGCGTAGTCATTTAGGGAAAGTCGTTCCTCATCTGGTGTGCCAAACACCAAGTCACATGGCAGTCTAATCTCACGTCCAAACATCACGCGAGCCGGCGTCTGTTTTGTTGTTTCATGAATGGGGGCTCTGTAGGCCATAAGGAAAAGAGGTAAGTGACGGTCCCAATCTCTCTGATGTTTCTCAACCACTTTGGATAGGTGGTCGTCCATGGTTTTATTATATCTCTCTACCATTCCGTCTGATTGTGGATGTAGAGCTGTTGTTCTTGTCTTATCAATTCCCAGTAAGCGACACATCTTCTGAAACACCCCTGATTCAAAATTTCTTCCTTGATCCGAATGCAATTCTAGGGGCACGCCAAATCGACATACTAGATTATCTACCAGAGCTTGAGCGACAGTGGTTGCTTCTTGGTTGGGTATGGCATAAGCTTCAGGCCACTTACTGAAATAGTCCATGGCAACTAAGATGTATTGGTTCCCATCATCTGTCACGGGGAATGGACCAGCTACGTCGATCGCAATTCGCTCAAAAGCCCCTACGTTATATTGTTTCATTTGACCCTTACTTCTTGTCTGTGGCCCCTTACTTGCAGCACAAACTTCACATTTGCGGCACCAAGCCTCCACATCTTGGCGGCTGTTCACCCAGTAGAATCGTTCGCGTACTTTAGTGAGAGTTTTGTTGATGCCGAAATGTCCGCCAGATGTTCCATTATGCACTTCCTGGAGTACTTTTGGTATGCAACACCTGGGAATTACCAATCTCAAAGAAATTTCCTTCCCGTCTGGACTTTCCCAAGCTCTTTTCAACAGTCCATCCTCTACTCTAAGGGAATCCCATTGTGCCCACAAAGCCTTCAGTCCCACTGCCTTGTCTGAAATGTCCTTCCAGCCAGGTCGGGTTCCTCTTTCTTTCTATTCCAGAATAGGACCAGTTTCTTGATCTTTTAACTGCTCTTCTCTTAATGTCTCTTTTGTCCAATCGTCAGGAACATCAATTTTAACGGTGTCTACAATTATTATCCCTTGTTGCTTTTCCACCCGGTGGCAGTGTTTGCAGTCTTCCCGACAGGGTCTTCTGGAGAGAGCGTCTGCATTTCTATGGGATTTTCCAGGACGATGTTCGATTTTAAAATCGTACTATAATAATAATAATAATAATAATATTTATTTCACCATGTTTGATACAATTAATGTACATATGGTAAGTCAGATAAAAAATACATCACAGTTTAACATTGTACAACAAATAAAATATAACAGTTTAAAATTGTATAAATAAAATATAACATCCATAAACACATTTTACAACTTATACTCAAATTTATCATTCAATACCTACACCTGTCTGGTCACAAATTCGTCAATGGTATAGTATGCATTCTGAAGAAGCAATTTTTTTACATTGCTTTTATACTTTGTCAGATTGCAGGTTTTGATGTCTTCTGGCAGACTATTATATAATGTAATGGTATTATATTGCAGTGATTCTTTATATTTTGCTGTTTTATGCTGTGGGATCGATAACAGGCTTCCATGTCTTGTATTATAATTATGATTTCTATCGAGAGTTTCAAATGTTTGCAAGTTAGTTTTCGCATATATTAAACATTTATATATGTAAATACAAGGTGCTGTTAGAATTCTCTTTGCAATGAAAGTATCCCTACAACTTTCTCTATAATTTAGGTTAAAAAGTAACCTAATGAGCCTTTTTGCAATGTAAATACTCTATGCAATTGACTAGATTTTCCCCAAATACAAATATTAAAAGACAGGTGGGAGTATGCCAGTGCATAGTAGACATCGACGAGTCCTGCCTCGTCCAAAATATCTTTCAATTGCAGTATTGCGAAGTAGGACGTTTAGTTTGCTGCATACCTGATTTTCGTGTGGTTCCCAGGACAATGTATCATCTATATATGTACCCAAAAATTTTGTTGAGGTGCTTAATTTTATGTTATTTAATAATATGGACTTCCTCTGCTTAAAATTTATAAAAACGGTTTTTTTTCCATTTAATATTAGTTTATTTCTGCTGCAGTTTTTCTATCCAGTGAGCTAGTTGGCCTTCCGGAGTCTTCAATTGCAATAACCACTTTAATGCAGCATGGTCGGTTCGAACTTTAAAATGTTGTCCATATAGGTACTTGTGAAAATGGTCTATGGACTTGACAATGGCCAATAGTTCCTTCCGTGTCACACAATAGTTACGTTCTGGCTTCGACAACGTCTTGTTGAAGTACTCAATTACTTTTTCCTGTCCATTTTGAATTTGGGAAAGAACACATCCAAGTCCAGAATTACTGGCATCTGTGTCTAATACGTAGAGGCCTTTCCGTTCTGGGTATGAAAGAACTGGACTCGAACACAGTGCTGATTTTAGTGTCCTGAATGATGTTTCGCACTCTTGTGTCCATTGGTACTGAACCTTCTCTTCTGTAAGCCGGTGTAGTGGCTTCGTAATATCAGCAAATCGTTCCACAAATCGTCTGTAATAAGTGCATAGACCAAGGAAGCTTCGTACTTCGTGAACATTTGAAGGCCTCGGCCAATCTCGTACTGAGGAAATCTTGTCTGGGTCTGTTCTTATCCCTTCCGAAGACACGACATGTCCTAGGAATTTTACCTCTTTCTGGAACATTAGTCACTTTTTGGGATTCAATTTCAGTTGTGCATTTTTAATTCTTCCAAACACTTCTTGAAGGTTCTTCAAATGCTCCTTAAAATCCCGTCCCATAACCATCACATCATCAAGATAAACTAGACATGTCTTCCAAGTTAGTCCTCGTAGTACCAGTTCCATCAGTCTTTCAAAAGTCGCTGGCGCATTGCACAGGCCGAAAGGCATCACAGTGAATTGATAAAGACCACTTCCTGTCGAACAGGCTGTCTTGTCTTTGTCATCTGGATGAAGTCCCACTTGCCAATATCCACTTCGAAGATCTAGAGTGGAAAACCACTGTGAACCTGCCAGCGTACTTAGTGTGTCATCAATTTGGGGTAACGGATAGCTGTCTTTTCTAGTGACGTCATTCAGCTTCCTGTAGTCGACACAGAATCTTAAAGTTCCATCTTTCTTAGCAACCAAAACTACTGGCGATGACCAAGGACTGGTTGATTCCTCAATAACTCCGTCTTTAAGCATCTTCTGTACCATTGCAGAAGCCTCTTCTTGTTTTGCTAATGGGAGCCTCCTAGGTGGTTGACGAATAGGGGCTGATTCACCAGTATTTATCCGATGTTGCATTATGTTGGTCTTTGTAAGAGCTTCTGTGTCCTTTGCAAATACTGTACTTTCTTTCTTCAAAAATTTTAAAGCTTCTCTATCTTCATCTGGAGTTAAATGTTTTAACTGGGCATTTAACATCTTTACAACTTCTCGGTCCATATCTGTAGACGAAGCTCCAATGATTTGTTCTTCACATCTCGCAATCCATGTGACTGGTTCGTACGTGCCAATTGTATGTACGTGCCTTCTTTGAACGTCACTGCGTGTGAATTTAGGTTAACCATTCTAATCGGTATCTTATCTGTAGTCTGTGTTAAAGTCCTTGCCAGGATCACATTGTCTGTCATTTTAATTGGGTCATCCTTCTCAACGAGGCCAAAGCGGTATCCCACAGAACAGAACAGAAGGTATCATTAACTTGTCCTTCGACTTCACAGACTTTCCCTGCGACTTCAGTGACTTTTTGGATAACATCTCCTTTAAATTTTTCAGTGCGGCAGAAAATGGCTGCCTGTTGTTCCTCTTGGCTTCTTTTTATATCTTGGTTTTCCTCCATAATTTGTCTTAATTCTTCCTGGCGTTCCTTTCTTTGCTCTTCTTTTTCTTCCTGTCGTCTTCTCTCTTGTCCTTCCTTTTCTTCCTGTCGTCTTCTCTCTTGTTCTTCCTTTTCTTCTTGTCGTCTTCTCTCTTGTTCTTCTTTTTCTTCTTGTCGTCTTCTCTCTTGTTCTTCTTTGTCTTCCTGTCGTCTTCTCTCTTGTTCTTCTTTGTCCTCCTGTCGTCTTCTTTCTTGATCTTCCATAATTTTTCTCTGTTCGTCCATCCGTTGTAACAATGCTGCAAGCATGTCCTGTGTTTGCTTCTCCGCCATACTTCTTGTTGTTGGCATTAACTCACGGCACGTAACTCAATTTCAGAATAAGTGTTTAGTTTATTACACTATAAAGTCTGTAAAATGTTGAAATCACGTCTATTTTGTTAATGAAATGTTCCAGAAAAATCTCGAAACAGCACTAGAATGTCTTATTTAGAGTCTATACTTCTTTTGTGTTGACAAAATTCACTTATCTCCACTAATTGTCCAATGGAATGTTCGAGAATTTTCACGAAATATCACTACTAAGTCTTGTTTTGAGTCTATAACACGTTTCCGTTAACACTATTCACGTATCTCCTGTAGTTTCCAAATAGAATGTTCTAGAATTTTCCCGAAATTGCACTAGTAGTCCTTTTTCTCAGTCTACAACGCGTTATTACTAGCGGCACTCGCGTATTTGCAACTATTTCTAAATCGAATGTTCTAGAAACTTCTCGAAAATCCACTGTAAAGTCACTATTCGGTCCAGAAATAGTCCTCCAAACACTGTCCAGTAGCTTAATTCTCTGTGTTACCACTAATTTCTGAGAAGAACACTGTAGAACCTTTTCGAATATTCCAGAAATTTCTCTTCCAATCCACTTCCGACACCAAATTGTTACGTGTTTGCTATCCACACAAACATCTATACTCGTAGATTCGTTGATTGAAAGTCCAGGTAACACTTACTCACTACTTTATTTACTATTTAACAATTAACAACAATAGATTAATCACTTTCCTAATTATAATCACAACTGAACACTTATAAGTCTCTTTCGTATTTCTTCTTTACTCGTTCACATTCGACATCAGACAGTCTCGGCCCATCGTGCGTCTTATTTATAGATCCATTTAGCCGATCTAGAGCACTCCAGATTATTCCCGGCCGTTCTCATACAATTCCAGTCTCATCTAACCAGTCTACACAGTCCAGTGGTGTAACAATAGTATACTTAGTATACCATCCACTTATTTTGTATATTTCGTATTGGCTTGGCTTATAATGAGGTTTTCTGGATACACTGTGCCCGTTGACAGGCTTAGACTTTGTGGTTGACCTTTACTAGTATCCAAACCCCATTGTCTTGGTTTAACCTGACCATTGTTAAAATCATTGTTTCATATTGTCTACTTATCTAGTCTTCTCTGCTTTACAGTACGGCTAAATATTTGATCTTAATTGTTTCACGTGCCCCTGAAGTGTTTCGTTAAATTAATATCTGCTTACTTACATAATTGCCCTCTTAACGAGATTTTCCTAATTGACCTACTTACCGTCACTATCCCTGTAAGTTCCTTCGAGGCCTATGCAGACAGACTGAGTAGCAAGTGATAATCAGGATTGTACTAACCTATCTTATTTCTATATTTCGCAATAATATTAGTCAGCATACAGTCGAACTGATTTTGCGGTTGGCTCCTTGTGAAACATTATTAAATATTTTAAATATATGAAGGAAATTTGCTTTTTAATATTTCAAAAATATTTTATTAGAAACTCTACACGTGTTTCGGCTTTTTAGGCCTTTGCTTATATAACCACATCTCATACCTACTATAAAACTATTGTAAAATATGCTTTTATAAGTTGGACATTACTTTATTTTTTAAATCTAAATTATTTTATTTAAAATATGGTGACCGGTAAAAATTTGTTGTTCATTGTTGTTCAGTTAAATTTTTATTATTTTTAAGTCTTAATTATTTCTAATTGTTCAAACAGATCAAGTTTCTTTCCTTTCATTTCCGATTGGAGTAATATGACATTATTTAAATCTATAAAATGACTGTTTTCTATGCAATGTATTGACATGCCCGTGCTATATACATACATTTCTTGTGTTTCTTGAATCGCTTTTTAAATTTCGTCCAGTTTGTCCAATGCATATATACAGTCACTACATTTTTAAATTTTTTTTTACAAAACAAAAACTCTGATAAAGATTTATGGAAAGGTTTAAAAACCCTAAATATTCGTTTTAAAACCAACCCTTTTATACCACAACACTTAGAAAATCCTGAAGAAGCAAATGATTTTTTTGCATCTGTTTTTGTAAAATCTAATAACTGCACGGAAAATATTGATTATTATAACAATACAAAATATGATGCGAATATATATTTTCATTTTAGATTAGTTACAGTTGAAGATGTAAATAAAGTTATCCTATCTTTAAAATCGAATGCTTGTGGACTAGATAAAATATCCTTACATATGGTAAAATTGTGTCTTCCAATAATAACGCCCTACATTACAAACATCATAAACTGTTACCTGGACTTAGGTTATTTTCCAATACACTGGAAACAGGCGCTGATCTGTCCTCTGCCTAAAATAAATGATCCACAAACCGTTTCCGATCTACGTCCCATTAGTCTGTTGCCAGTTCTATCCAAAATATTAGAAAGAATAGTACACATTCAGATAGAAGAATATTTATCAGCAAATAACATACTTCCTGCTCACCAATCTGGCTTTCGCAAAGAACATAGTACAACCACATCACTTCTCAATTTATCTGACAATATACTAAGAAATTATGATAAAAAGCTTGCTACAGTGTTAATCTCATTGGACTTTTCAAAGGCCTTTGATACCATTGATCACGATTTACTTTGTGCCAAATTAAACTTTTATGGCTTTGGGAAAAGAGAAATTATGTTTTTTAAATCCTATTTATTTCATCGATATCAGAGAGTATCTATTTGCGATCAAATATCTTCATCAAAAATTGTTGTTTCTGGAGTGCCGCAGGGGTCAATATTGGGCCCACTCTTGTTTTTAATTTATACGTCGGATTTTATAAAATCTGTGGAAACTGCAAATCTTCAAGCGTACGCAGATGATATACTTCTTCAATATAATTTCGAGGCAATGGAAGTACAAACGATTTCATTACAAATTAATGAAGAACTTGAGTCTGTTTTTTCCTATGCAACAAAGCATAATTTGAAGTTAAATCCAAGCAAAACCAGTATGCTCCTATTTTGCTCAGAGACTAAACGGGAAGGTATAAATCAATTATTACGCCTTAATATAAATAACGTACCTTTAATTCTGTCACATGAATCAAAAATACTGGGTGTCATTTTCGACGATGGTCTCAGATTTAAATCTCATGTTGGTAAGCTGCTTCAAAAGTCCTTCGTAAAAATGAAAGTTTTATTTGCTAACAGGCATTTAATAAATTACAAATTTAGGAAAAAACTTTGCGAGTCACTAGTGTTGCCTATTTTCAGTTATTGTGATTTAGTATATTTTCCCTGCTTGGATAAAATGACAAAGAATCGTATACAAAAAGTACAAAATATATGTTGCCGTTTCATTTGCAACTTAAGAAAATTTGATCACATTTCCGCTGCTTTTGCTAATCTTAACTGGCTAAATATGGAAAAAATTGTTAGATACCACTATCATGTTTTTATTCAAAAGTTTCTAATAAATTCGTCACCTGCCTATCTTAAAGAAAAGCTTGTTTTCAGAACTGCCATACACAATTTAAATATCAGATTTCCCAACACACTTACAATGCCCTTACACAGTACGGCTATGTTCACCAGATCATTTAGTTTCAACGCAGTACAAATTTACAACGCTACACCGAATAACTTCAAAGATCTTTCTGTGAATCAGTTCAGGAAAAAAATCAAATCACATCTTTTATCAAATTAGTAATATTGGTTATATGATTGTTATTTATGTATTTATTATATTACTTTCTTTAGTTATCTTTCTTTCTTGGAACAGACAAATATGAAATTTAGTTCTTTAGTTCTTTTTTTTTAGGTGCATACTTATTTTATTTATTTTAATTATTTTCAAAACTAGACCAATCTCTTGTGTAGTCTAGTACATGTCTAGCTATAGGTTTTAGGTTAATTTATAGTTTGTATGTTTAGTTAAGTTTTCTTTTTTTTTTTTTGTTCTATATATATGTAATAATATATTAAGCTGTGGCGGTTAAGTGTAAGAGTAGCCCACTGGCTAAACTTCGCCGCGCACACCCCAACATCATTATCAATTTATATACGTGTATATTGTGTAATATACCTACATGTATACACTAAATAAAGACGATTATTATTATTATTATTATTATTATTTTAACTCATATATCCTGTTTTTTGTAACTATTCAGTTCTATCTTTATTATTAATAAACATTTTACCTAAATTATTTTAATTTTTATTTTTATACATTGAACAAACTGAACGAAATGTAAAAATTCGATTCGAAGGACACAAGAAAACTATTGTAAACAATGTATATAGCACAGGCATGTCAACACATTGCATAGAATACAGTCATTTTATAAATTTAAGTAATGTCAAATTACATCATTCGGAGAAGAAAGAAAAAACTTGATCTATTAGAACAATTAGAAATAAGTAAGGCTGTTAAAAATAATAATAAAAATTTAACGAATGAAAAACAAATTTTTACCGGTCACTATATTTTAGATAAAATAATTTAGATTTAAAAAATAAAGTAATGTCCAATTTATAAAAGCATATTTTACAACAGTTTTATAGTTGGTACCAAATGTGGTTATATAAGCTATGAACATAAATTTTACTGTTCAGTATTCCCTGTACTCTTGACAAAGGCCTAAAAAGCCGAGTTTCTAATAAAATATTTTTGAAACATTAAAAAGCAAATGTCCTTCATATATTTAAAAAAGAGCATACATCTTATTTCATCTTTTCTATCGGATTTCCTCAAGATCATGACGCCCAGCCTTTCGGGTTTTTAGCACTGCTACCTTATTGAGATATTATTGTTGGCTGTCACGCTTAATAATCCTTACGCACATCTTCGCCTTCTAAAAAACTGGCTCGACTGGGTGGTTTATGATGTGTCTGCTTTACTAGAAAGCTGATATATGATAAACCCTACTTTGTTGTATCGGAACAGTTGTTCACGAGTAAGTTTGTCATTATTATAATCAAATACGTAAACTTAAACCCTAGTTGAAATTCATACTACTACAAATAAGAACCAACGTAACAACTATTTTATAAAACTAGATACAACTCTTACAATATACCGCCTATCCCTGGACTGACATTTTGCCGCTGTGTCACCATAATCACTTGCACCTAAATATATTGCTGCACCGACAACTGCCGTAATATCTCCTTAAGCACGGGACCCAAGCGATACTTTAAAGCATAACTAACTATCAAGACTAAATGAAGAAGTTTTACAAAGAAAAAATTGCGACTGAAATTTGTGAAAAAAGTTGCAAAAATTGTGCAACCCCCAGGTTATTTTTTAGACAATTTATAAAATATTTGTCAAAAAAATTTTTTTTGAGAAGCAAAAAACAATAATACTTTTTTATAAAGTTACACCTTTTTTTAAATTTACACTTTGAAAAACGAATCTAAAATAAAACTTTAAAACGGTGCCGGTGTAACTATCTATTTCATCAAAATTTTTTTGATGACATTTTAAATCTGGCGACATACTTTCCACCTGATTCTGAAAAAAAATGTTTTGCAAACATTTTACAAATTACCTTAAAATAACCTGGGGGTTGCACAATTTGTTCCGTGCAAAACTTCTTCATTTAGTCTTGATAGTCATACCTTAAAGTATTGCTTGGCTTCCATATGCTCCAATACTAAGATCCTAAATTTCACCAGCCACCTCTGACTGATTAGCAATCTATCGAGCTCGGAGCCCCTTGGAGATTCAGAGCCCCCCGCCAGGTGCACCAGCCGCTTATCCACGCCTGAACAGCGCTGCTTTACACCAATGAACACCTTGGTTCAGAACGGGCGATCTTTTTGTTTTCACAGACGTCATCAATGTGTGACTTGATCAACGACAGCACTTTTAAAATGATTATCATAACATCGGCAAAGGTTAAAAAATGACAAATGATGTGATTAATGTACTGTGTTGATATTAGTTTAGTTGACAGTTGTAAAAGTAAATATAAAAAGAAGAAAGTATCAACGTTTGTTCTGTTCTTAAAAATTCGGATACATATTTAACTAGCGTGGTTGTTGACATTAGGAAAATTGAGATTAAATTTGACTTCGATTTAAGTGCTTTATTTTCTGTGTGCTTTAATTTCAGATTTGCGATAGTGCCTAAAAGTACTTTTTGTACAAATAAAGTTGAATAATTGTTTTTATTTAGCGATTGAACCACGTTACTGATTTGAACTCGTTTTTCATCTTAGTTCATAGGAATATGTTTAATGAGTTGTGTGTAAAAAATCGACGGCCGTGTGTGAGGTGTGGAATGTGAATCATGAATTCGTCAGTGTTATACGTAAAAAATAGGTTAGTGTAACTCGTCCATTGACTTATTAGGTCAATGAACAAGCCAAATATAGTTCAGTAACTGTTAGAAAACGATGTATTTATTAATAAATTAGAGGATTATTTCAAATTATTGTAATCGCAGGGTAAGTAACTACTTGTTAAAAAATAATAATCCTTTTATAAACTTTGAAAAAACGAAATGGAAACATTAGATTTCACGCGAGATTCCCTAAAAATGTCAGCAGCATTTTATAAGTTTACTGTTCATCAAAAAATTTGGTTTTAACTTTACATATCATACATGCAAAATTATACATTTCTTACATTAAAAGGTATTTTAAAATGTTTAAAAATGATTTCAAATGAAGCAATTAATCGCTTAAGTAGGTAATTATTTCATCCAAAATTATTACAAATTCGGAAACAAACTTACTGCTAGGTGATAAGTTGCATAAGAAATGCGGCAACGCTGCTTCAATCCAATGCACAATTTCAAATAACATAGAAAATGTTTTGAGTAATCAGCAGTTCCAAAACAGTTTAACTGTATTTTTTTCAAAGTCAATAACTCAATTATACGTGAAAATTAAAAAAAAAATGTGTCAGTGGTTTTCTACAGATGTAAAGAATCGGTGGTTTAAATATAACTACACACTTAAGACTCACCCTATATGTTTAATTATACTGAATATAGTTTATAAAATTAAGATCAGGTAAAAATATAAATGTGGATATAAATCAGATACATGAACAAAGGGAAATTTAAAATTTAATGGGTCTCGAGATCAAAGTGTTGCAAGTGTAGTTATACCAGAACAGACACAAAGTAACATCTTTGTAAGTGCTCCATCACAGACATTTAATAGTGATCAATTAGTGCAGCAAATGTCACTTATTATTACAGGTCTTGACACACTTAGAAAAGAACTTAAAAATAAAATATTTATTAGTAAGATTGAACTTAAAAATGAAATATCTATTAGTAATATTGAACTTAAAAATTAAATTACTGTTAGTAGTAGGCAACTTGAAGGCAAAATTAAAACAATTAAATGATAAGATAGATGTCATACAATAGAGAAAAAAAATGTTTTGGATAACATAGACGTGGAAATTGAGAATAAAATCGCAGAAAAGATGATAAATGTACAATAAAAGTTAAAGAATATAGACAATGAATGTGCTAAGAATTTAGATAATATGAATAAGAAATTAAATAGGAAAACAAATAATATAAAAGGACAAATCGATAAAATACAAACAGGTCAAACTACACTCAACCGCAAAATTAACAAGACACTAGGTTTTCTTAAGGCAAATTTGCGAAAACGCTCTGTATATTAATTTAACATGGATACATACATATAAACATATGAAAGAAATAATGTTCGAGCTTTTTTGGACTTTCAAGTATCACGAGAATAATTTTTTGTTCCCTATTTTTTAGATATCTTTCAATCGTCAGCGTTTCACTTGTTTTACACAGCTAATTAATTTGTTTCGATTGCTGTTTCTTGTATTTCTAAGGTTTCTTGAAGAAAAGAGAAAATTTATTGTGAGAAATATAGATGCTGGGCATCTCTCGAAGCACTATATTTGATATAATACAAAAGTTTAGGGAAACTGGTTCTTACTCAAGAAGACCTGGACACGGGAGACCAGGAGCCACAAATGAAGTTAAAGACCGATTTATTCGACTCCAAGTTCAGCGAGAACGGACACTTCCTGGTACAGCTTTGATTAGAAGACTGGTAGATGTTCATGGTACCTTGGTTTATCCAATACTGTACGATGAAGGTTGAGGGAACAAAATTTAACACCTCATATACCAGCTATTGGGATATGGATGAATGTTGATGAGTCTCGTTTCACCTGATTGTCGCCAAAGAGTGTTTAAACGACCTAGATAACGATATGCCCAGTGTTGCTTTTCTGCTAGAGTACAGTTTGGTGGTGGAGGTGTGATGATATGAGGGGGAATTTCATTGGAGGCTCGTACGGCCCTTGTAACATTCTGGGGAGGTAGCCTTAATACTGACAGGTACATCAGGGAGTGTTTAGAACAGCATGTGGTACCTTTTGCGCCATTTGTAGGAGAACATTTTCTCCTAATGCAGGATAATTCGCGACCGCACATGGCCCGGATAACTCGCCAGTATTTTCACGATGTTGGTATTCAGGTACTAGGGTGGCTACCTAGACATCCTGACCTAAACTAGATAGAGCATATATGAGATAACCTAGGCAGAAGGATTTGGCGTAACTATGGCGCGTTTCTTAAAGGACTTTCAGCTGGAACAGGCCCTGCTGAATGAATGGGAGCAGATACCCCAGGATGAGGTTGCTGCTTTCATACAAAGCATACCACAAAGAATGCGAGCTGTCATTCAGTCTCGAAGAGGAAATACTCGATATTGAGGCAGCCTTTCCGCAGTTCTCTAATTTATTCTTCAAATTTGCAAAAAATATTTTTTTTTGTTATTAAAGAGAAATTTTCGTTTATTTTGTAATGTAATATTTATTCTTGAAGATTCAATTAAAATTAATTTGATTCACATTAAAGTTTTCCTGAAAAACCTAGTGTCAGGTTAATTTTGCGGTTGAGTGTATAAAAAAAGATATTTATCAAGTAGGCCAATAGGAAGAAAAAGTGATATTTTTTTGGGATCGGAGAATACTTCCGATAGTATATTTGAAAGAATTAAAAAATGATACAGGTAGTTTACAAGAAGGAAGAAGGGTAATAAGAAGTCGGTTGAAAGAAGAAGTAGAAATGCGGTAAGCGTTAATTGAGGAGAAATATCAAACTTATGAAGAGTTTGAAAAATTGTTTATAAAAAAATATTTAGGGGAAGATTTTCAAAATAAAATCAGGAAACAATTGATGAATGGCAGGTATAATGAATGAATATGGTAGACTGATGAGAGAAAAATATGTATTATTAAAGTATATTTATGCAAGATATTTGGAACCAGAACTACAAGACAGTGAAATTGTTAGATATTTAACTAGACATTTTAATGATAATGTTAGGAATGTAATCATGATTCAACAACTTAATACGATAGAAATGTTAACAAAATATTTATGGAGAATGAATGATTCAAATCGGTATTATAGGAAGGAAGTTGGTCTTGTAAGCGAAAAAATAGATGACAAACAAGATCAAAGAAGTAATATGGGGTATACAGGTGATTATAATAATAATTATGATAGAAAAAAATATTGATTACAGAGAAATAATTATGAAGGAAGAAATAATGTTTATATTGGACGAAATGAATATGGAAGGAGATATGATGGCTATGGAAAAAGTAATGAGTATGAAAAAAATAATTATAAGAGAAGGAATGATTATTGAAGGGGATATGAACAAGGAATAAATCAAAAGAAGAATTACATGGATGACGAAACAATAAAATATGAGAATAAACAAAAAAGGAATAATTATATACAAAAAGAAGATGAGTATCAAGAAAAGCATGCACAGATCAGTGAGAAACAGGAAAAAATAAGAATAAGAGAAAATATTAAAAATGAGATGAAATAACGACAATGATGGATGAGAATATTTCACGACACGCTTTTCCTAGTTACGCAATTTAGCCTGAAAAACGGATTGCGGTTATAGCGCGGCAAAATATCACCCGACATTTAGCCGAAGAGTTTGATGAGGAAAACTATTTTAAGGGCACCACTAATTTATTTTCGCCACTTTAAACTAGAAAATCCCCTGTTGTTAAAGAAATCCGTTACAAGCACCAAAAAAAAAAAACAAAAATTGCACACATCTTACCAATAAAATTTTCTGTACAAAAAAAATACATACACTTATATTTCTAGATTGCCTAGGCTTCTAGATCCCCTAATCTGTAGATTTATAGGAACAGATATACTTAAGACAAAATGAGTGTATCACTAAAAAAAAAATGTATTTATTATATTACTAAAGAATGCTAAAACAACATTATAAATGAATAAAAAAAATTGGTAAGAACAATAATAGGTTGTGAGTAACAATGATTATATTATGTTCTTTTGATCTGATTTTTAAACACCGAATGCTTACATACTACGTCGAGAAATATGGCAAGTATATTAGGGTGAGCACTGTGAGCAGTGTATAACAGATTGGGCATAAAAATTATCATTTTATATATGGTTACACGTAGAGTTTATAATAGTATTATATTATTATCAGATATCTTATTATGAATATTTATCATAATTTCATTATAAACTCAAAAATGTCTATTCATACAAAAAAAAATTAAATCTTTTATAAGAAATTAATAATAAAAACAGAATACTTTACTTGACCGCAAAAACTTCAATACATGATCACCATATATATATATATATATACTATGGCTTATATTTACAATATAGTTATAGTGTGCAGCGAGTCATTTATAACATTAATAACGCTAATTAGATAGACAATAATAATAGTAATAAAGCATGCATATTATCTTAATTGATGTTTATGTTAAATCGTTACAATCACCAGGAGACACCAGATTTCCTCTGCAAGATGTCTATCTCTAGCTCCGAATATTAGTAATTTAAGGTAAAACAGATAACTGGGATTCCAAGACGTTCTTACAAGTAGAGATTTGTTACCAGGAAATTATAAACGTTAGTAAACTTTAACCACTAATTGTTGAAACTACTAAATTAAAAATTTGTGTAATAGGCGAAACCGCTTTAATGTGTAAGACGCTACAGAATGCAAAGCCCTATTTATCTGTATTGCTCGCTTATTTACTTTTTCAATGTATGTTTTTGTACTCAGTTTAGCTAACAACGATTTACTATGAAATAGAAATTTTGATTTAAAATATTGATTACACATACAGTAGTTACAGTATTGAAGTTCGCTTAATATAAATTCTGATTACCTAGCAAACACCTGAAGAGGTATGAGCATTTCTTGCCAGGAAAAGATGGATATGGAATATTAATATATAATAAAAACAGAAAGACATATTTTTGTCAAAATGAAAAGAATAATATTAATATATAATAATATCCTGAAAAAAGAATATTTCTCAAGCAGTGAACTATGAAAATACAAAAACGGAAATAAATAATACAGTTGATACCACAAAATTTACTTCTTCACTTCACAACACTTCCCTTTACCCTCACTTCACATCGCTTCATTCTCTGGATCCTCGCCCTTCTCACTCTCTTCTAAATTTTCAGATGAACTACTATCTTCGTTTAAATTTATAATAAATTTATTTACACCATTTATATGACATTCAGCCATTTAAAAAAAATCATCCTCAATTGTAACTACCTTCATAATTCTGTTTTACAAATCATCCTTGTTAATTTTCGACACTTCATTTTGAACTAACTCTACGACTTTTTTTATCAAATTTCGGAAGAAAAGTATTTTTTTTCTGACATATTTCTTCAATGTACACCAAATTAATTCAATCGAGATGAAAATGCAGAAATATGTTTTTTCCGCACAGTTTTAATGCATTATCAACCCATTCATCAACTGATCCACAGTGTAATATAATCAACCAAGTCCCTTTATTAGGAGATAATGAGATTGGTTGACATTTCCTAGATCCATCAGTCCATCTTATTTTAAGGTATCATGAGTATCATACCAAGTTTCATCTGGATAATAAATTGGTCTATTTTCCCTTTTGACTTATTTTAACTCTTCTAGATATGAATCTCGCCAGTCCACTATCCGTCTGCTTTCCATTATCCCCATGCGTTTATTAATAATTTGATATTTAAATCCAATTTTTCTCAACTAAGTTCCTAAAGTTCTTTTGCTATATTTTAGATGATAATCCATTTCTTTTAGTTTTCTGTCTACCACGTCAATAGTTGGGATTTCATTTTTTCTGATACGCGTCGTAAACTAAAGTTCTTAAACATTTTGTTAACGATGAATCCAGAGTTTTCGATTGACCGATGTCGGATCGTAGTTTTCTTAGATGGGCACCCTCTTTCAACAGTTTGTGTATTGTGGAACGGGGAATGTTAGTCAAAGATGCTGATTCACCTAGTTTCACAAATACAGCAAGGTATTTTTTGCTTAAAGAATTGTGGTTTTTTATTCCTCCCTAGCTGGGTTATTATACTAAGCTTGGCGGTACGTGACTTATTGCCACGAAAAATAATATGAATTGTATTGCCTTGGTATTTGATCGTGCAATGGTCGATTTTTATGATACGGAGAGTAAGTTAGCCTGTTATTATCGTTGAATATTTCTGTGTGCTTTTACTCTAGCAGAGCTGAGCAAGACTTCAGCAACTCCTCTTCGGAGGTCCTGGCTTGAGAGACTTGTTTCTACCTCGAATTTTGTAGCTGAATGATTTAATCAAGCGTTGTATGCTTTTTATCTATTAATTAGGGCAAGAAAAAATTTGCACAGGGAGTCCCTGCAATTTGGTTTTTTTCTAGTCTGAAAATGACTAGGAAATACTGAAAATATTTTTTTTTTAGTCAGTTTTAATGCAAAAATAAAATTGAACAGAGGGTCCCTGCAAAAATAGCTTTTTGCAATCCTGAAAATGACTGTGAAAACTGAAAATATTTTTTCAATCAGCCTTGATGCAAAAATAAAATTGAACCTGAAAATGAATATGAAAACTGAAATTTATTTTTTTCAGTCGCTGAATGTCAAAAAAAAATTGAACAAAGGGTTCCTTACAAAATTGAATTTTACTGATGAGATCAGGCGGTTTGTGAACGAGTAATATTTTTTGATTAAGTCGTTAAGACCAAAAATAAAATTGGACACAATCACAAACCACTTCTTAGAAATTTCTGAAAAAATTGTTGATATCCAACAGACCGGACAGCAAGTTGTCCTACAACTCGGATCCCACTAGCCTGCCAAAAAGTTCGCGCCAGACTTCACGACTTTTCTTAATAATGATCGATTTATAAAAACAAAAAAAGAAAATATTAAAATTTTTTGTCGAATTCGAAAAAAAAAATTGTTTCAGCAGTATATCTTTTTATGCTTAATTTGATTTTATTAAATTAAAATAAATTTGAAAAATTATTTTCAAACGACTGAAAGTTATAAAAATTTTTAAATGAATTTCTTCTATGTTCTGGTGGACTAACAAACTGTTTTGATGAAAATTATTTATTGTAAAAATCTTTGCTGTCGATTCTTAAAACAAAAAATTTCAATAAATTCTGAAACATATATGTTACACCCTAAAATATCAGCTGTTATAAAAATAACTCTCCCCTCATTCTAAGATTGTAACCCTCTTATTTATTTTTAGTTGCTTTTACCATAAATATGTGTTTTGATACAACAATTAACTTTTAATGTACAGGATGTAATGTCCGTTAGTTAGATAAACTTTAGGGTCAAGGGAGATAAGCTCCCCTATTTTCTAAAAATAGACGTGCCTACGTGCTGTCTTAAGTGTATACAGTTTAGGATCATATAAATAGAGGTGGATGCATTTTCATTGTAAAAAGTAATAATTGTATTTTATTTTGTTGCGTGTAATAAACTGTTTTTAAAAACATAATTTTTTAATCGGCCACGTAACAAAATTGGCGCAGTCGCGGTAGGATACGTCGCGTTCACAAGAAAAACTGCAAAATTTTTCCTTGTATCGAACGTTTGAGGCCCAGCTCATTAAGACGTATTACGAACCTCATCGAAGAAGATACCCAATTTACGACTGGAGGATTAGGAGCACCTGGTGGAACCCCTGTCCAGCTTAAAGAAAAAACCAACCCTAAAACTCCCTAGGAAGAGCAGAAAAAAGAAATTCACTGTCCGTGGATTAGGAACACCTGGTGAAACCCCTGACGGATACCGATGAATTCAAAAACAATTTACATGTAAGTACTTTTGTGTATTATTTTGAAACTGCTCTTATCTAGTAACTGAATAAATTTTAAGAATAGAAATACTATTTTAAAAGGTAACAAATTCGAGTGAATAATAAAAGAAATAAATAAAGATTTCAAACAAACTATTATATGAAAATTATCTTTTACGTTTAATAATAAATAAATAGTTTATGAGTAGAAAAAGCTACTAAGTAAATTGTTTGAATATTTTGAGAGACTAAACTTAATATAAAACTATTAGAAATTATTTTTTTTGATTGCTAATAAATATGGAACATCACGTAGAACAAGAAGAAATTGCTTACGTCTATAAACTAAACGAATTATTTTCAATTATCCCCGAATATGAAGGTGATCAAATATTATTAAATACATTTTTAAACTCTTGCAATTCAGCACTTGAACTAGCTGAAGAATATCAAGCTCCACTAATTGTGTTGCATATTAAAAATAAATTAAGAAGTAGAGCTTCGCAGCTTATAAATTCCAGAAATTTAAATACTTGGCCTGAAATTAGGGACCTTCTATTAATACATTTTGGTGACTCTAGAGACCTTACGAACCTTATTCATGATTTACAAAAGCTGAAACAATTACCAAATGAATCTCCACTAACATTTGCACATAAAGTTGAAACTCATAATGCAAAATTACATGCGGTAATAAATAGTCAAGATTTAACCGCTGAGCAAAAATTAGCTCAAGAAAATTTAATTAAACAAATGTGCTTAGACACCCTTTTAACCGGTTTAGAACCTAAATTATCTCCAATAATTAGAGCTTCGAATCCAACTACTAGAGGTGAGGCAATATACAAAATAAAAAAGAGAAAATTTATTCTACATAACTGATCGAACAGATAAATTCAAATTACTAATTGATACAGGCGCGGATATAATAATATTTAAACAAAAAAACCGTCCCACCTGACAGTAAAATTTTTAAGGATGGAAATATACTCATCCAAGGTATAACAAATCAAATAATAAATATTACCGATTACACTTATTTAAAATTTTTAAAAGACAGTAAACCCCTTAAAGTCTATATATTTATATATATATATATATATATATATATATATATATATATATATATATATATATATATATATATATATATATATATATATATATATATATATATATATATATATATATATATATGTATATATATATATATATATAACTTAGATATTGAATTCGATGCTATTTTAGGTTTAGATTTTTTAGAAACTGTTGGTTGCATGATAGATTTAGGCAACAAAAAATTACTTACACTAGAAAAATCGTTTGCCTTGTATAAAGTCGGACAAAAAATTCAAAAAAATATTGAAACTAAGTTCGAAAATAATTATGGAAAAACACCGACGATCTGCACTGACAATAATTTTAAAAATATTAATATTGTTGTAACAGTAGAACCCAGAACTGAACAAATATTTAAATTAAAATGTAACTTCAAAAAATACAACGGCATTTTTAAATAAACAAGATTACGATTTAGTAAAAGTTCCAAATGCTATTATTCAAATAAATGAACAAGGTGAATTTTTTACATCTCTAGTGAACTGTAATACAATTACCAAAACAATAAAGCTTGATAAATTAAAAATTGAACCTATTAGTAATAAACAAGAAATTTTAAATTGTAACGTAAAACACTCACCACCTTCATTTTATAGAAATAAAGAAATAAAAAAGTTAATTACATCTTAATCATCTTAATAATGAAGAAAAAGATTAATAAAAAATCTATGCTTATCATTCGAAGATATTTTTTTTCTCGAGGGAGATCAATTAACATTTACTAACCAAATAAAACACGAGATAAATACTAGTGACGAAAATCCTATATTTACAAAATCGTATAGATATCCCCACGTACATAAACAAGAAGTTAAAACACAAATTAGTAAAATGTTAGATCCAGGGATAATACAACCTTCAGTGTCCCCTTGGTCCAGCCCTGTATGGGTGGTACCGAAAAAAATGGACGCTTCAGGAAAACAAAAATGGCGAATAGTTATTGACTATAGAAAATTAAATGAGAAAACGGTAGGCGATAAATACCCTTTACCTAATATTTCAGATCTTTTAGACCAGTTAGGAAAATGCGAATATTTTACGACTTTAGATCTTGCCTCTGGCTTTCACCAAATTGAAATAGAGAAAAAAGATATTCCAAAAACTGCCTTTTCTGTAGAAAATGGTCACTATGAGTTTGTCCGGATGCCTTTTGGGTTACGTAACGCACCGGCAACATTTCAAAGAGTCATGGATAATATCATGACTGGAATATAAAACGAAAAATGTTTAGTTTATATGGACGATGTTATAATTTATTCATCAACATTTAATGAACATATGAAACGACTGAACGAAGTGTTTAGTCGCTTGCGAAAATATAACTTAAAAATTCAACCAGACAAGTGCGAATTTCTTAGAAAAGAAGTGTCATATCTACGACACATAATAACTGAAAAAGGCGTAAAGCCAAATCCAGACAAAGTAGCTGCAGTACAAAGACTTCCAGTACCTAAAAGTCAAAAAGATATTAAGAGTTTCTTAGGAATGGCCGGATATTACCGACGCTTTATACCAAACTTTTCAAAAATAACAAAACCTCTTACACGATTGTTACAAAAATATGTTGATTTTAATTTCAATTCCGATTGTATGGAATCTTTTGAAACACTTAAAAAAGCATTAGTAACCTCCTATATTAATTTACCCTAATTTTGAAGAAGAATTCGACCTAACTACGGACGCAAGCGCATTTGCCCTTGGCTCAATTTTATCCCAAGGCCCAATTGGAAATGGTAATGGTAATGGTAATGGTGGGGGAGGCTGACGCCTGGCAAGTAGGCCACAGACGGGCCCTTTTTACCAACCCCCAGCTGTCCCCTCAGCCATGTGCTTCTCTTGCTCCCTCATCGAATCTTTCCGACCTTCTGATGAAGGTCAGGATGTCACTCATGGCGAGGGAGCTCATCTCCTCCTTAGAAGCGCCTCAGAACCGAAGAGACTGTGTCTCAGGCGCCCAAACGCTTCACATTGTCCCAGGAAGTGGTAAGATGTCTCTTCATCACTCCTGCATCTTGGACATGTAGGGTCTTCCTCAATACCTATCAATGATAGATGCCTCTTAAGTCTGCAGTGGCCTGTCAGAACACCGATTAAGAGATTCAGAGTTTTACGACTCCGTCCCAGCAACCAGGCCGATCTCGATTTTCTCGGGTTTGCCTGCAAGCCCTGTTGGTCCTCCAGTGCGTCCTCAGTGTCTCGTGGGCCCACTCATTGAGGGCCGTTGTGACCTGCCTTCTTGAAATACCTAACATAGGCTCAGGCCCGTGACAGGGTTCCTCGGCTCCGGAGTCTAGTCAATTCATCGGCCTTCTTGTTGCCTGGAACTCCCATATGTCGCGGGACCCATACCAGTCTCACTTGTTTATGCCTGGCCAGCTCTTCTAGGGCATCCCCACACTCCTGGACGAGAGCTGATCTCGTCCTGGGGGAGCACACCGCCTTTAGAGCAGCCTGGCTGTCGGAGCAGATATATATTATCTGTTCCGCCCCATTCCTAACCTCAGCCCTACCTGCCACCGCTAGGATGGCGTAAACCTCTGCCTGGAAGACCGTGGTGTACGAGCCTGAGCAAAGCTCTCCTGTACTTCTCTGCCTTCCAGATATATTCCCGCCCCGGATGACGATCTAGTGGCCAGCCGAGATCCGTCTGTATAACACACCAGAGAGTCCGAGCGGAAATCAATTCTTCCTTCACTCCACTCCTCCCTACTAGGAAGAGTGAGAGTGTAATTCCTTTCCAACCTTAGCTGATCTTTCGCTTCTCTCACCTTCAGGACAGAGAGAGGATTTCCCTCTCCGTCAGTCCGGCAATTGCTGCGTGACCTTCAGCTCTGCCTGAACATTACCAGCTCCCAGAATCCCGCATTCTCAGATAGGCCGCCATAGCCTCCCTCTTTATCCACGAGGGAAGCGTTGGCAGGCCTAGCAGAACCTCCAGAGCAACTGTCGGTGTCGTCCTCATTGCGCCAGTGATCCCTAGGCAGGCTAGTCTCTGGACTTTTGCCAGCTTTCGGGACGTCATCGCTCTGTCCACACTCGGCCACCAGACCACGGATCCATATTGGAGCCTAGGGCCTGATGACCGCCGTGTACAGCCAGTGTAGGATCCGTGGGTTGAGGCCCCAGTTCCTACCTACCGCTCGGCGCAATTGCCAGAAGGTCGCAGTCGACTTTTTGATGACGTTGTCGATATGCGGCCCCCATGACAGTTTGCTATCTAGGGCACTCCCAGGTACCTAACCTCCTGCACAAGCGCAAGAGGTTTACCGTACATGGTTGGTGCCCTAAAATCATCTATTTTCCTTCTCTTGGTGAATAGGATCATCTCAGTCTTAGATGGATTGACTGAGAGACCTGTTTCGCCGCACCATCTTTCTATTATTCTACAAGCTACCTGCGTTCTGTTGCAAACGACATTTAAGAAGCGGCCGGTCATTAGGACCAGCCCGTCGTCCGCATATGCCTGCGCATAAAATCCTTCCGAAGTTAGGCGCTCCAAGAGACCATCCATTATTAGACACCATAGATGGGGTGATAGGCAGCTGCCTTGTGGACAGCCGCCCCTCACCCCGACGTCCAATTGGCAGTCTCCCTAAAGCAGCACTAACTCGTCTCTCTTCCAGCGCAGATTTCACCCATCTGACCAGTACTGGAGCAGTACCTCTAGTCCGAAGGGCATCGCAGATAGTAGTAGTCCTTGCTTTATCAAAGGCACCCTCTATATCAAAAAATATTGCTAGGGTGACCTCCTTATGCAGGAGGGCCCTTTCTACCTTATGCACGACGGCGTGAAGGGCTGTCTCCGTGGACCTCCCTCGCCTATATGCGTGCTGATTCTTGTGGAATGGGTACCTGGCTAGGTCCCCTTCCAACAGATATCTGTCCACTATCCTTTCCAATGCTTTTAGCAGGAAGGACGTGAGACTGATCGCCCTAAACGATTTGACAGCTGTGTAGTCCTTTTTTCCCACTTTGGGGATGAAGACCACTTTAGCTGACCTCCAGGTCAGGGGAACATATCGCAGTGCCAGACTGGCCACAAATATTCCTCTTAAATGCGGTAGAAGAATATCCAGGCCCTTCTGAAGCAGAGCTGGGAAGATCCCGTCTGGCCCCGCTGCTTTAAAGGGTTCGAACTCATTCACTGCCCAGACTACAGCTCCATCCTTTACAATCTCCTCGGCAAGCCGCCAGTCAACTGGTGACTTCGGCCGCTCCTAGGGTACTGCAACGGCAGGGCGTTCGCCCGGGAAGTGAACCTCTAAGAGGTGTCTTAATGACTCCTCCCTAGAAGTAGTCCAAGTCCCATCTTGCCTTCGTAGTGATCCTATTGTCTCCCTTGTCTCGCAGCTGAGTATTTTCATCAGTCTGGCGGTTTCCGGTAGGGAGTTCATTGGAAAAGATTTGCCCATAGCATATGCAAGCAGAACATTATGCACTACTGAAACCAAATATTTTGTGATAGAAAGAGACCTTCTCGCTATCATATGGTCGGTACATCATTTTAGACCTTATATATATATATACATATATATATATATATATATATATATATATATATATATATATATATATATATATATATATATATATATATATATATATATATATATATATATATATATATATATATATATATATATATGGCAGACGTTTTAAATTAGTGACAGATCACAGACCATTAACTTGGCTGTTTTCTATCAAAGATCCTGGTAGCAGACTTTCACGATGGCGCTTAAAATTGGAAGAATATGATTACGAGATCATATATAAACCCGGGAAAATAAATTGCAATGCTGATGCCCTTTCAAGAATAGAAGTTAATCATATTAAAGAAAGTATCCTTTTCAATAATAAAGTAACTAAAGAGAAAGAAAATTCTCAAACTAGCGAAAGAAACGTAATAACCGAAAACGGTATATCAAACGAATTTGAACTCTTTAAAAAGAAACACGAAAATGAATCACTCATAGATTATTCAAAAATTACTTATACCAATAATCAGTTACTTGACAGGTCACATAAAAATATTATAGTTTTCTTTCAAAAAGGTAAATTACAAAAATTGCACGAAGAAATCTTAGACGACCTTTTAGAAAACGATGCGGAAAGTTCTTGTGAAAAAATAAATATAATCAATAGTTCGAAAGTTAGAAATCGTGATTATTATATAATAGCCCTTCCCTATGAAAACGAATTTGCAATCGAAAATTTATTTAAATTATTAATGTTGAACAAAGCTGACTTAGATACATCAAAACAATATCACGTAGAAAACATATTAAATTTGCTAATATTAGAAATATTCTCTTTTATTTTTGCTGATGATGATATGAGTAGTAGTAGTAGCTACTTATTTTACTAGGCAAATAGGCCACAATGGGCCCTTTTTACCTAGGGACCTACAGTTTAGCGTGGACTCCGAACCACGGTCCTCGACTGTCAACTAACCCACCGCCTGGGCCTGCCCGCCTGCACCGCTAGCAGAGTGGCAAATCTCCTGGGTAGGTCTCTTCGACCCTCCACCCGGGCTCGCCTCTCCGCCTGCATCAGGCTAGCGGCCTTCCCGGGATTGTCTGTTGATAGCCTACCGACTGTTAGATGAGCTATCGTTCATCCATCCAATTGCCGGACTCGATCAGTGCTGCTTAACTTCACTGATCGAATATCGGATATTAAACGGATGTCCATACCTCATCCCCGATGATGATCTGAAATTAACTATATGCCAAAATATTGTAACGACTCCAGATGAAGATCAAAGGCCCATTATTATAAACCAATATCACGACGGTAAAGCAAATCTACATCGAGGAATCAACGAAACCATTCGACGTATAAAAGAAAAATATAACTGGCCTAACCTTACGAAAGATGTCGAAAGTTACGTCAAAAGTTGCGATACTTGTGCAAAAACTAAAACTATACGTAAAAATCTCTCATAACCCATAGTAATTACAGAAACTCCAAAAACTCCATTTGAACTTATTAATATCGATTTATTAGAAATACCTACAAAAAATTATTTACTTACTATCCGAGATGAATTAACAAAATTTACTCAAGCCTATCCTATTGAATCTAAAGCTGCCAAAAAATATTGTAAATACTCTTCCAACATTATGGAACTCCTTTAAGAATCCACTGTGATTCAGGAGGTGAATTCAATTGTCAATTGTTAAAAGATTTGTGTTTATTATATGATATTAAACTAACATTTTCTTCTGTAGCACATCCACAATCAAACGGATATCTTGAAAGATTTCACTCAACGCTACTTGAAATGCTTAGAGTTCATAAAACAGACAACCCAGATGAACACTCATTGACGATTGTTCCGTACGCTATAATTTGTTACAATAACTCATTGAATAGTACACATTGTTTCACACCCTATGAATTAGTTTTCGGGCATACGTCCAGTCGACCACCAGATACATTATATAATCAAAGTGAACTAATTACTAAATATATCCGCGATTTAAATAACAGAATATCATATTACTATAAAATCGCTAGAGATAGAACACAAAAAAGTAAAGAAAAAGCTAAAACACGTTTCGACAAAAATGTAACCGAAAATAGATATGATTTCGAAACTGGACAAGTATATTTAAAGGAATCTCAAATTAAAAATAAATTAGGAGACAAATTTCTAGGACCTTTTAAGATTAAAGAAATATTCGATAATAACTGTTGTCTAATTGAAAATGAACAATATTCAACAAAAGTAAATTTCGATCGCCTAAAGCCATGCTTTAGTAGACAAGACGAGAACTAAAAATTATTTTTTCTCCTTTCAGGCTTTCGATCTTGATCACCGTACGATGCTGGTATGACTTAAAACCGCTAAACAATACGATTGGTATACACTGTCAATCGGAAAGTAGTATTAAAATCTATAATGAAAAATGGATCCTTTTAGTATATAAAGATATATCTTTGTTAAGAAAAACATTTGAGTACACTGACTCATTACTAAATTCTCTGACTTCTAATATACGACCAAAATCATCTAAGCTTTTACCCTTTTATGCAGATCTAAAGCCTCATATAACTGTGTTAACTCAAATTCGAGAAACTATAGAAAATAAGTTCGATGAAATAAGATTAGACGTTGATAAAGAACAAATAAATAGTAGATGAAAACAAGGTGTTATTAACGTTTTAGGATCATTCTTTAAATCAATCACAGGCAATCTCGATGCTTCAGATGGCGAATATTACGAAGATTGTATAAATTAGTTTAAACAAGATGAAAATAAACTCGAAAACCTTGATTCTTTAGAATCAAATATTAGTTATAACCTCTACTATTCAAAATTTCAATTATACTATTCGTAAATTACAAATTGACGAAGAAACATTTAATAATAATATAAAATCCATACAGCATTCTATTCAAGAAATAAACGACAACCAAATGTATTATATTGTTAGATTAAAGACAGTTGAAATATGCGAAACCTTACTCGAAATTTACACAATGATTGAAACACAATTAGATGAAGTATTGAATTCTATTACTTTTGCTAGACTAAAAATTATTCATCCCTCAGTTATAGGACCAAAAGACATTATATCGCAATTATCTAAAATATCTTAATCCTTGCAAAAAAACAACTTCCCAAAACATAGGTAGATATTTTGATATAATAGAATTACAAGCCTATCAAACAAATGATCGCCTAGTATTCATATTAAAAATCTCCGTTGTTGAACCAACAACGTATAGATTATTTTACATGTACTCTATACCAATATTAGATAAAAGAACTAAATTATTCCATATATTATTAACTTCCCAAAGATACTTAGCAGTTTCAGATAATATTCGAACGTACACATCTTTGAATAATTTAAATGATTGTAAAACATTAGATTCACAATATAAATTATGCCCAAATCTTATAACTTATTCTTTAGATAATAATGCTCTATGTGAAGTTCAACTTCTTAGGAAATCAGACAAAATTCCAAATAATTGTCAAATCTCTGTAATATATTCTGAAGATTATAATGTACAAAGGATAAATGAAAATGTGTGGCTCATAGCAGTAACAAAACAGTTACCTTTTACTGTAAATTGCCTAAACATGACCACAGTACGTTATTTAATTGAATGAAATTCAATTTTAACATTAGCTCCTACATGTATCAGTTACATAGGCACAACACGAATTCAAACAAGTAACAAAGTTTCAGAAATTTCCAGACCATTTGAAATCCCAAATATTAATTTTAACTGTTGTGATCATTTGCCGGACTATGCAGAATTACCAAAACTGCAACCTTTAAAAATAAGTAAACTAAGTCTTGATAAACTTAATATTGCAGAACATAAACTAACCCAATATGGTAAGGAGTTAGATGATTTAATAAATGAACCTTTTGTTGGTAAGCACACATCATGGTTTTTGTATTTTATAATAATTTTAATAATAAGCCTTGTCGTATTGTATTGTATATGCAAATGCAGGAAATATAGATGTGTAAAAATAGGGTTTATCAATGGAAATAACAGTCCACCGAGACCTCCAGATCAACCCATAAAACCACTACTGTTGAATAGAATCAGGGACATGATACCTCAAAGAAGACAACCTGTAAGAAGAGTAAGAAATCCTCAGATTGAAAAAGAAAACTAAATTACCAGAGTTAAATTTGATTTTAAAAGCTACTGCTTAATATTGTATGTATTTTGCCTATATAGCCCAAAATTTATTATGAGGAGGGAGTATTGCTACACCCTAAAATATCAGCTGTTATAAAAATAACTTAAGTCTCCCCTCATTCTAAGATTGTAACCCTCTTATCTATTTTAAGTTGCTTTTACCATAAATATGTCATAAGTGTTTTGATGCAACAATTAATTTTTAATGTACAGGATGTAATATCCGTTAGTTAGATAAACTTTAGGGTCAAGGGAGATAAGCTCCCCTATTTTCTAAAAATAGACATGCCTACGTGCCGTCTTAAGTGTATACAGCTTAGGATCTTATAAATAGAGGTGGATGCCACTTCCACGTAGAGTTTTAGCTTAGACATTATACTGTTCAGTTGTCTCTTCGAATTTAAACATTTTCATTGTAAAAAGTAAATTTTTTAATCGGCCACGTAACAATATGACAGTCTAGTAAACACCCGAGAAACTTAGAACTAACCAAATTTTGTTAAAGAAATAAATTTTAATTCGAGTTGAGCTTCTATTTTAAAATAAAGTAAATTTTTTAATGTAAAATGAGGTTCGTGACCTTTTCTCAAAAGCCTAGCCTCGCAAATAATAATTTTAAAAAATGAATCACGGAGAATGCAAGTCACTTACTTACCTGTCCTCGGAGATTTCAGATGAATATGTTCTTTTTTAATAACGTTTGATTCTTAATTTTTTGTTAGCAGACAGCCTACGTCCGCAGGGGCCTATTTGGGGTTTTCTATATTTAATAAATAAAAAACAACATAATGTTTTACAATAAAACCTGATGAAGAAAGACTCCTCGAGCCAAAATCCACGAATGATAAAAACTGTCCGAGAAGTGTTTCCGGTTGTATGCGGTGACTGTTGTAGAAATATTTTACATGTAGTATTTTGAATAAAAAAAATAACCCAGCCTCGGACGTGGAGAAATTTCTTGGTACTTATTTTAAGACTTCTGGGTCCCGCTGAGATCTAATTTCCTATGAAGCTGCCAACGAAAGATTGCTTTTAGGGCTTAAGACCAGTTGGTGGTAATTAATAGGGTTCACAACCGATCTAAAATTAATTATGTCTTATCATGAATAATTACTCATATGGGATTAACCTACCTACGTTATAAAATTAATTAGTTTTCGTTCCCGAAGGGATTGCAAATCTATTTTAATCCAAAAGTTAAAAATGTATACTTTTAAAATGAATTTAATTTTACAACGTTCTCGCGTGACTGCTAGGTATAGAATCGTCTCAACTAGTTTGAAAAATTTGGTATTTATAAGGGTGGTGTCGTCATCCACTGCGATGTTAACATGATGTCATCATTTATTCATTTGTCCTTGCAAGTATCCTTTTCAAGGCATGTGGGGCCGGCAAAATTTATTTGATAAAATACTGAAATCTAGCTTTTACTATTTTAAAATTTTATAGAGCTTCTCGGGGGGCAATCAAATTGTTCAGATCAGTTTGTAATTATTGTTTATGAGTTTCTGTATGAATTCTGGTCATTTTTATTTATTCGAATATATAGCAACGTCGGGCGTCGATTTTATACTGCGGAGTAGTTTTTTAATGAAAATTAATTTTTTTCTATTTTTACTTTTAAATATCGGAGAATTGAGATACAAAATTGCGGTTTGAAGTTTTGAATATGGTTTTTTATTCTTTATCTAATTTGCTGAAAAAAGGTGAGATGACATTTTGTACTTTGAGCGTTTGTAATTTTTGTCTCGGACATTTATTAAATGTTTCTTATGGCTGAGGGCCTTTTATCTGATCTGGGTGATTTTTGGATAATTTAATTTTTTCAATTTTGTCCAATTTTTTTGTCGAATTTTGGTTCTACAACACTAATACATCTAAATGTAGCCGACTTTTTCCTTACTGAAAACACTGATGAATTTTGACTTTCTTTATCACTGTAATCATTATCACTTTCATTTTCACAAACACAATAAGATGTAGACGTAGAGGCCTCCCACGGTCAAAACATTTTTACATTAAATACGATAACCTTCCTAAATTATTTTCAAAAACACATCAGCAAATAAACAGATAAAAAATAATTATTATACTTATAATATTACATTTACCATATATTACACAACTCACTGCAACACGATAACCTTCATAAATTATTTTTAAAAACACACCAGCAAATAAACAGATACAAAATAATTATGCTAAACAAATTGGTAACAAAATTAGGTGTGGACCTAGACTACCACGGAATGTAAATGAAACTCAGCCTCGTTCGCGTGCCAACAAAAACAATAATCATCTTTCAAGCTTCAATGTAAGCGGTGTAAAAGAAAGAAGATGTCATGTGTTAGACATTTCCCGCCCTCATGTAGCGTCTTACTCCGCACGTATTTATGTAATGTAATGTCTTGTGTTATCTTTATCTAGGGGGGAACCAAGAGGAATGTAATTTAGACTTATAAAATCATTAATATATAAAGAAACTTAGTTATGTACATATTAGTAGTATGTAATGTTAAATAATAATAATAACTACTCGTTCCCGACGGTCAGCTAATAAAAGCCAACAAGTCTGACATAGTCCTCCTCGACTATCAACTCAAGGTGTTCTCGGCACCTGCGGAGAAAAACATCACCTTGAAGAAGGAGAAGAAACGGACCAAATACCGCGATCTCCGGGAAGAGCTCCAAGTGCTTTACCCAGGCTACTCAGTTAAAATGGTCGTCCTAATAATCGGTGTACTCGGAGGGATAAAGCCTACGCTGCGGAACTGAAAATTATACCGGCCTGCCAAAAATCAGCCGAGTGGCTGGCAGGCCAAATGCAGAAGGTGATCATTCTGGGTTCTCTCCGTCTACTTAGGGCACATGATTGTGGTATCTACAGTCACTTGCACTGCGAGATGTGGGAAGTGACTGTAGTTAATGCACCGGCGCGACTCCCGTGAGGTGTCGAACGCAACAGGAGGACTGTCCGGCATCGAATAATCCGAAAAAAAAAAAATAATAGTAAGTTTTCAACTCATGGTTGAACGAAGGGCAGCAGATTCTGGACTAGTTCGTCGAGGGACGTACTGTTCTTATACCCAAAAAGGGAAATTTTTCCCAAACGAAGAATTATAAGCCGATCACTTGCCTCAACTCCTGCTACAAGATATTTACACGTATCTCGTATGCTGGGACACTGAGGTCTGTTGATCCGGTCTTCCAGCAGATACACGATTAGCGTAGTGTCAAGACGGGTGTGGCAGGTTGCAAGGACAGCTTGCTGATAGACTGCTTATTACACAGGATTCTGTGCAATACAAGAGGAATCTATCGATGGCCTGGATTGATTGATTACAGGCATTTGATACAACAGCGCATGAGCTATTGTTGCACTTGCTCGAATGTCTTGCGGTACCAGCACCATTAGTGAGATGCATAGAACAGCTGCTGCCGCTTTAGAAGACCCGCTTCACCATAACATCAGGTGCACAGCGGGTCACGACAGAGCAGGTGGCATTTAGGAGTTTTCCAGGGTGACTCCCTGATCCTCTCCGCTTCTGCATCGCACTGCTACCGTTGTCTGCTGGGCTCCACCAAACCCGCGGATATCAATGTGGACCACCCAGCGACCGGAGGCATAAGGTCACCCATCTATTTTACATTATTGATGACCTTAAACTTTATGCCTCCGCAGAGTGCGAACTACAAAACGCTCTTAGGATGGTTGAGGAATACACGCGGTCAATTGGTATGGAGTTCGGGTTGGACAAAAGTACAGTCGTTTACTACAGGAGAGGACGATGCGGGAAGCTCTCTGGATGCCGGAGAGACCTATACATATCTGGGTGTGCAACAACAGAGACAGGTAGAAGGGACCTCGCCGGATAGTCTTAACGTTAAAAATCCAGGCATTGAACACGGACGCTTTAAGTGGACGAAAGAAATACGGGATGACTTGTTGACCTGCCACGGGAACAGCGAACCTGAGCGTAAAGGATACATGGCGCGAATGCATGCACTCTGGTGTGAAATGCATCCAGAACATCACGCCTTCTCTCAGCAACATCTGAGAGATCATGTATACTTCTTACTCAGGACAGGTTTCGCAAGGTCAGTTGGAAGAACTACCAACCGTAGTCCCACCGTGGTAATTAGCAGCTGATGGAGAACATCCTGTAGATTTCACCGATGTAGACTCAAGGATGAGAGTTAGCCTTTATACCAGGGCTAACCTAAAGCCACCACACCTGGTTAGAATGTACGCGGTTATCGATGAAGAATTTCCAGAAGATGCAGACACCTGTCAAATTAACAGTGCCGTGTACAACGCCTCGAAATAACTCGTCCCCCGTAAGAGGTCAACCAATCACGGGGTCGAGAAAGCAAAGCGGCGTATACAAAAAATCGAGGGCAAGATACAGTCGGTCAGACAACAGGCTTCTCGGATCGAAAGTGCGGTGGATTACACTACGAGTGGTAGAGATTTTACCCCCAGAATCCTGCGCATAATAGCCGGATTAAGATGGCAACACCATACTGTAAATCTGACAATGGTATTTACCGTTAAGCAGCACTGTCTAGATTGGATCTGAGCGGTTATGGTTATAAAGAAAACTTTGAATAGGCGGGTGAGGAGTATGGAGTAAAACAATTAGTTCGGCACGAATCTTTCCCGCCTCTTTCAAGAGCCACAGCGTGTTGTAGATATTCCGCCGACTGTAGAAAATGTCGAAACCTTCTGGAAAGAAATCTACGAAACGACGCGTCCATTCAAAAGCGACACTCCAGCAATTGCACATTTCGAGGCTCTGTGCAACAGACATCTTGAAGAGCCAGAAGAAGTGTGCCCGGCAATAAGTACAGAGGAAGTCCAATAAGCACTTGTTCGTATCAAGAACTTCACTGCCCCGAGTCCATACGGCATTAACAACTGGTGGTGGAGGAAATTTCTTTCCATTCACCGTCGTTTAGCGCGAGTTTTCAACTCATGGTTGAACGACGGGCAGCAGATTCCAGACTGGTTCGTCGAGGGACGTACTGTACTTATCCCCAAAAAGGGGGATCTTCCTGACCAGAAGAATTATAGGCTAATTACTTACCTCAACTCCTGCTACAAGATATTTACACGTATTTTGTATGCTAGGATACTGAGGTCTATTGATCCGGTCTTCCAGCAGATACAAGAACAGCGTGGTGCCAAGAAGGGCATGGTAGGTTGCAAGGACAGTCTATTGATAGACCGCTGTATTACACAGAATTCTGTGAAATACAAGCGGAATCGATCGATGGCCTGGATTGATTACCGCAAGGCATTTGATACAACACCGCATGAGCTATTGTTGCACTTGCTCGAATGTCTTGCAGTACCAGCACCACTATTGAGATGCATAGAACAGCTGCTGCCGCTCTGGAATACACGCTTCCCAATAACATCAGGTGCACAGCGCGTCACGACAGAGCAGGTGCTATTTAGGAGACAAGTTTTCCAGGGTGACTCCCTGAGTCCTCTCCTCTTCTGCATCTCATGCTGCCGCTGTCTCTTGGATATTTTATATGGATGACCTTAAACTTTATGCCTCAGAAGTACGCGAACTATAAAAAGCTCTTAGGGATACACGCTGGCAATTGGCATGGAGTTCGGGTTGGAAAAATGTGCAGTTATCCACCTCAAGAGAGGACGATGCGGGGAATTCTCTGAAAATGCACAGCTCGTAGATGGAAGCATCCTAAGACATCTGGCTGCAGTAGAGACCTACACATATCTGGGAGTGCAACAAAGGCACATTCAGGATGTAACACAACAAAAGAATTCTCTTCTTCAAGTACAGACACCGTTTCCAAAAGATTTTGTCTTCCGAACTTTCTGTGAAGAACAAAGTGTCATAACAAAGTGTCTGCGACAAATATAGTTGCCGTTCCGATTCTGCTCTAATCTTTTGGTGTAGTGAAGTGGACAGTAGACGAGCTGCGCCAATTAGACAGAGATACCTGCAAGATGATGAATATTCACAGAAGTATTCATCCTCGATCGTCCGTCCCTCGTGTGTACCTCCAACGTCAACGGGGGGGCCGAGGACTCTTGAACCTGGAGTGCTAGGTTTGTTTATGTTAGGTTTGTTGTGAGTGGGTCTCAGTAGACCCTCCACTGCGGCCATCAGCAGGCCTATTGTGGCTCAACCTGGAGTGTACGCATGGCAGAGTAGTACTAAGTATGGCATGTAACATCCTCAAGAGCTCAGATCCCCTCTTGCAGTTTGTAAAACAACACGAAACTGTAGGAGTGGAGCAGGATTGTTCAAGGCAGCAAAAAGAGTAGCAGATGAACTCGGTCTCGTATTTGACACCAGGCGAGGTGGACGGCGACGTGCTGATGTAGTCAGTCACTGAACTTCAGCCAAATCCCCTGAAAGCCCGAATTAGAGCTGTCGAACCAGAAAATCTGTTTCGGCAGCAGGTCGATAAACCCCAGCATGGTGTCTTCTATAAGAACATAGAAACACTGGGTTTATCGACGAGGCTGATATTCGCGTTTCTAAGGTCAACTAGGCTTAAGTCGGAGACCGAGGGATTTATTATGGCCTTCCAAGATTTTGTTATCAACACCTTGGTCTATGCCCCGTATACGTGATTTCGGCCTACATCCACCGACATAATGCAGCATTACGAGTGCTATACTACCATCCAAGACACTCGTACGGGGTAGACCAGATACCAATACTGCCTTACGTCCGTTGAGTCCGTTATCGAGAACGAGAAATGACGGATTCACTGGAACTACTCATTCCCTACGGTCAGGGTAATCTAAGCTAACCAGCTTGACATAGTCCTCCTCGACCATCAACTCAAGGTGATGTATGTCATGGAGTTCTCGGCACCTGTGGAAAAAACATCACTTTGAAGAAGGAGGAGAAACGAACTAAATATCGTGATATCCGGTACGAACTCCGAGTGATGTACCCAGGCTATTCGGTAAAAATGGTCGTCCTAATAATCGGTGTACTACTCAGAGGGATAAAGCCTATGGCTGGCAGGCCAAATGCAGGAGGCGGTCATTCTGAGTTCTCTCCGTCTGCTTAGGGCATACGATTCTGGTATCTACAGTCACTAACCCTGCGGGATGTGGGGAGTGGCTGTAGTTAATGCGACGGCGCGATTCCCTTGAAGCGTCGGAGGTCACGGGAGGATATTGGGCATCGGATATTCCGGAAAAATTATGGTAATAATCTTTATATACCATTTAAGGTACAATTATATACATACGGCACGTCAGAAAATGTCTATAAATGAATTAAAAAATGTAAAATTAATACTAATATAGTACGTAACCAGCATGCAAAATATTCGTAGTGATTATCTTAAAAACTTCTGCATGCAGATTAATCATGGTTTGACACGAAATTTAGAAAAAAATCCAGATGAATTTAAAATAAACAATAAAAATATAAATACACGGCACATATGCCTACATACAAATAAATATCTAAATTGCATTCATACATATATATATATATATATATATATATATATATATATATATATATATATATATATATATATATATATATATATATAGGGTGGGTCAAAAAAACCGACCTATTTTTTTTTTACTTTATACTCTGAAAAATCGGTTGCTAGACACCTCTAGAAAATTCTCACCAAATATGAGCTCTTAATTTTGATAGAAAGGTTCTCCGCTTTACAGTTTTCCATTTTTTCCTCAGTATTAGAAACGAAAATTCATATCTCTCTATCAACTGTTCGTTAAAAAATATCTCTCCTCATATTCTTGTAGGAAATGGAACACTCTACAAGAAAGGTCTCTTAGGATTTTTCGTAAACCTCACCGTTTAAAACATATCAAAGGTTGAAGTTTGATTATTTTGAGACAAATTTCTGTTTTGCTTATGAATTTTATAACTCGTTAACAAAAAATTTTTATGAAATGCGCAATTCTTAGTTTTGTAGGAAATTAACTGCTCTACAAAAATGGTCTCTTATGATTTGTCGATTAAATTAAGCGTTTAAAAGATATTCATCGTCAAACTTCAATGTACGCCAATTTTAACAGTTTTTGATTAATAATTCGGAAAATTTCAATTCAGTCTATGAATTTCAGGGAAATTTATACAAATTTGAGTTTCTATCGTAAAAGTAACCATTATAAAGAAGTATAAATATAAATAAATATGTATACTACGGTTGGGATAGCCAACCGAAATAAAGAATAGATAATTTCCACGGTTGTTCTAGCTGCTCACTCACAGATGTCACTACCTGTTAATGACATTTATTTAAAATTGAAATCATTAACTAATGTTAAAATTTACTTTTGTTTTTATTGTAATTATTAGTCACAGTTAGTTTTTTAATCGATTCGATGTTTCTATAAATATATCGATATATCGAATAGAAAAATTATTTGTCAAAACATCGAATCAATCCGATATATCGTATGGCAAACATCGAGTACATTCGATATATCGATGTTAAATGAATACCCCTACAATAATCCCCTAGAACGAAAAATTTTATGTATATTTTGTGGAAAAAAATTTGGAACACACACTTTAAAAAAAAATAACAACACGATCAGGATTTTAAATTATTAAATATAATATTTATAAAAATATCAGAATAAAAGTTTCAAATAAATTTTCGAACAAAGAACTTCTTTATAATGGTTACTTTTACGATAGAAACTCAAATTTGTATAAATTTCCCTGAAACTCATACACTGAATTAAATTTTCCGAATTTATTAATCAAAAACTGTTAAAATTGGCGTGCATTGAAGTTTGACGATGAATATCTTTTAAACGCTTAATTTAATCGACAAATCATAAGAGACCATTTTTGTAGAGCAGTTAATTTCCTATAAGACTATGAATTGCGCATTTCACAAAAAAAATTTTTGTTAACGAGTTATAAAATTCATAAGCAAAACAGAAATTTGTCTCAAAAATAATCAAACCTCAACCTTGATATCTTTTAAACGGTGAGGTTTAAGAAAAAATTCTAAGAGACCTTTTTTGTAGAGCATTCCATTTCCTATAAGAATATGAGGAGAGATATTTTTTAACGAACAGTTGATAGAGAGATATGAATTTTCGTTTCTAATACTGAGGAAAAAATGGAAAACTGTAAAGCGGAGAACCTTTTTTATCAAAATTAAGAGCTCATATTTGGTGAGAATTTTCTAGAGGTGTCTAGCAACCGATTTTTCAGAGTATAAAGCAAATAAAATAGTCGGTTTTTTTGACCTATTCTAATATATATATATATATATATATATATATATATATATATATATATATATATATATATATATATATATATATATATATATATATATATATATATATATATATATATATATATATATATATATATATATATATATATATATATATATATATATATATATATATATATATATATATATATATATATATATATATATATATATATATATATATATATATATATATATATATATATATATATATATATATATATATATATATATATATATATATATATATATATATATATATATATATATATATATATATATATATATATATATATATATATATATATATATATATATATATATATATATATATATATATATATATATATATATATATATATATATATATATATATATATATATATATATATATATATATATATATATCCCTGCAAGTGGAGATCCTTTTTTATTCATTTCGTATACAAGCTGAGATCCGTTTTGAAAGGTGAGATCCGATTTTGGATCTCATCTTGCTTTGCGTGTATATCGCCGTCATATTGTTCAGTTGGATCATTAACAACTAATTTCAAATTTTACTGTGGATCTCATTTTTACCGAAAATTTCACATTTTATACATCTGTAGTTCAGATTCGTCGGCTGTAGAGGGAGTACGGCTCGTCTTTATGTTGTAGATGTATGTATGTAAAGATGAGATCCGTCCAAGACGGCAACGTTGCAATCATTCGTGTCAATATTCATGTTAGAATTTAGGGTAAAAGCAGTGTTAATTTACAATGACTTATATAAAATCAGTATTTTATAAAATACGCATGACATATAAAATACTTATTTTATATCATTGTAAAATACGAAAAAGTAATTTTTACTTCTTATTTTCTACTGCTTATCCCGTTTAGCTGATTTGTGTTTTTATTAATACATTTTTTAATAATTAACAAATATTTCATATTATTTGAATTAGTATATTTTGTTAAAAAAGAGGACATGTATGTATATTAAAAACTATTGCTAACATTACTTGTTAATGAGGTAATTTAATTATGAACTACAGTATTTATTAATTATAAATATTTATTCTTGCAGTTACTGATTAGCGTAATACCTTAGTTTTACAATAAAACAATATTATTTAATAATATGCTATTTTATTTGTTAATAAATATACCAACAATATAGTGCGGTGATAATGTATGGAACAAATTCAATAAAACTTTTCAGGAAAATTTTCGCAAAAAATCCTCGGACAGGACTAATTTGTTTTTCAAAACGGCATCTTTTCTGATAAATGTCATTCTTTGATTATGCTTTATTTTCGAGCTATGACGTCATCGGTCTTTTTTTTTTAATAGCAACCTATATATTTTTCTATGGATTCGAATAGAGGACTCTTTTCTGCATACGCTGATGTAAAAAAGTGGCATGTTGAAGAGGAAATTTTTGGAGATATTTACTTCAAAATTACAGTCGTGGTCAAAATTTTAAACATTTATTATAAGTTTTTAAGTCTATTTTAAGTTCGTCTTCAGTGTAATAATTATTACCTAATTAATTCAATATTTCAATAGATTATTTAGTAATTTTTTACTTTCATGACAATTTTATTTTATTTTAGAATGAATTAAAAATTTTGTTTTTTGAATCGAAATTTTTTTTATTTCATTTTTTTTTAATTGTGAAGTCGCTGTCATTTTCTTAACCGTCAGCTGATATATTTTCGACGGATTTGATTAGAGGTTTGAATTCTAGATACGGCGATATGGAGATCGTTGTCCAAGCTTATTTTTATAATTTTTAAAATGACTGAAACTTTGAAGTCAAATATGTCAAAAACTTTCCTCTTCAACATGCCACTTTTTTATAACAGTGTATACAGAAAAGCGTCTTCTATACGAATCCAAAAAAATATATATAGGTTGCTATTTAAAAAAAATGCCGATGACATCATAGCTCGAAAACAAACACAATCAAAGAATGCCATTTATCAGAAAAGATGCCTTTTTGAAAAACAAAATTGATCTGTCTGAGAATTTTTTGCGAAAACCTTCCTGGAAAGTTTTATTGAATTTGTTCCATACATTATCACCACACTGTATAATTGATTAGTAATAAATAAATCATTCTTGAAAAAAATATTATTTGGAAAAAAGCGTTATTACTCGGTTATTAATAATAATTTAATGTTACTGATAAATAAATGTAGTCCAAATAAGCGCCCTCTTAATTATAAGGTGCAAATTATTTTCAGTGTAAACTGTACTTTTTTCATTATTTCTCGAGCGTAAAACATGTTTATGGTGATAGTGAAAGTAAAAAGCATGAAAAAAGTGCTATTATTTCACTCTGGCGTATAGCCGAATCATAAGAATGCATTGAACACAATAATTGAAGTTGTCTCGCGATCTTCGCTAGCTTTAGATTTGCGCTGTGATGTTTGTGTTAATTTAATTAATAATTAATAATTTAATTTTTTTAATTGCACACAGTCGTAGAAAAGGTATTGTATGAAACTCATGCATAAAGTGTCTTTTTTTCACTCATGCGATTGTCGCACTCGTCTACAGCTCGAGCGGCCAAACTTCCCATTCGTGAAAAAAAATACTACTTTATGCACTTGTTGCATAAATAACTATACTTTGTAAATAATTAGGAGCTCCTAGCTAGTATTTTAAATAAGAAATACATATACTTACACTACAAGAAAAACAAATTAAGTAAATTGTAATTTCCAAAGTGTTTAGAAAATGAGGAACAAATCAAATCATGAGAAAATGGTGGTTTCATTTATTTATTTTTTTTGAGGAGGTGGGCAATTCCGGAGCGTGAAGCTTCCAATTGTTCCAAGAATGAAAACATCGAGGACGTAGGGCTGTAACTGCATAATTTATGTATAATGCAGATATTTGCAGACTACTATAATATGTAGTAAAGAAATTAAATTAAATTAAATGTTAGTTCACTATGTCTCCTGAGTCCATGTGGATATATTTTTAAATTCTACTTTAGCCCAACATTTTGACAGTAAATGAGTATATTAATTTTTGGGGTCAAGAGACTCTATCAGCCCCTTATTTTTTACATGTACGCCCATGGCTCTTAGAGTGGCTTAAGTAAAATCAAAATTTGTTTCTAAATTTTTTTTGTTCTACATTTTTTTTTCGTAAGTGCCTTACAGTCGATTTCATACTCTCATAAAGGGACTTTAACAAAAGTCTACTTTAGATCCATTTTATTTTTATGTTTAAGTCAGTAAAACTGTTTTTGGCTCAATAGTAATGTATCTACCTTTAAAGCAACTTTAATTTTTAATGCCAGTGGGTAGCCGAGTAAGTTCTCTACAAAAAAAAAAAATTAGAACAGTTAGTAGTCTTTTGTAAATTTTATTTAATTCTATCTTTGAAGGCCCATAACTTTTTAAGGGGGGCACAATTGCATAGAGGTAAGTTGCATTAAATTGCGTTTATTTGACCAGGAATCGCCCATTAAATTTATAACATGCCTTTTTGATACACCCGGTATAAAGACACCGCTTGTTTTTATAATTTTTATATCTTTATGGTTTACTATACTTTCGATACGATAAGATACGTTAGAAATATTCGGATATATCTAGGTTTCTTCAAAGTTTTATCTTCGAACCTGTAGGATATTCACGATTTTCACATTCACTTTTATTAACAAATAAACTTATAATTCTTTTTCCTCGAGACATTATGTTACCGCTTAATGGCACAACACGACATTAAAATTTAAACATCGATTTTAATACCGATCTAATTGTTCCTCAATAGCCCCTAATAAAAGTTTCGTTTGCAAATCGCTCGGGAATCCCAATACAACAATAAATAAGATTTTTCGGTTAACCCTGAAGTAAATATTGATTCTTATTTAGAATTATAAGATTGGACCACATTATTGATAAATAATTTAGAGAAACATATTGTCAATGTCGAAACTGGATTACTACAAAAAATAAAATAATTCGACCACATCGCAAACTTAGGCACGCATAACATTACGTCTTAGTAAATCTATCCATTTGAAATCCAAAAAAGGTCAAGAATAGCAGACTAAAGTCTCTTGAATGACACATGTCAATAAAAAAACTGTAATGAGAACCGGCAACGTCGGTGGATCTCAACATGTACGAAATATTTCAAAATATACAACCTAGGATCCCATCTTACCCATATTTAATAACAGATCTCTACTTGTATGATATATTTCATGTATAACTAAATCGGCAAAATTTGTTTCCCCTCTTTTGATGCCTTTAATGAGAATACATTGAAATGCATATTGTACTTTTTTTTCTCTAAAATATTGAATCCTCCATGTGGATCTCGGGTTGTCTAAAAAATATAAGGATCTCGACTTGCATAGAAAACGTGTATTATATATATATATATATATATATATATATATATATATATATATATATATATATATATATATATATATATATATATATATATATATATATATATATATATATATATATATATATATATATATATATATATATATATGTCATATGAAAATCCACCCCTTATATTAAAATATTACAAGTCCCAACTACGACGCAATTATTGTAAAACTTTATATTGTTATTGTTTATACATTTTAATTACTCTTATTTTTTAAATGTAAACATTATTTGTTTTGTTAATCTTGAAACTGCTGATTAATCATTTTGTTACATAAAGCATAATGAAATTTGATATTTTTCTGCAAGGATCTTTTTGACTAATTTATGTCTTTATTTTTCTATAACGCAATATTGCACAAGTTCTCGAAATCTAAACGTCAGCAGGTTCAAAGATATAAAAGCCAACATTTGTAAACCAAAGTTAGTTTTGCTTTACCTCACTTATACAAGTTATACCGTAGTTGTAATTGAAGAAGAATACCAAGCTTGGTTATTCTCTCAATAATTGTAATCGTTTATATAATAAAGTTGTTCAATTTTTAAAAAAGTATTTTCTGCAAACGTTCCCGTAACAAATTTGGCGCAGTCGGTAGGATATCTCAAAAACGCGAATTTTTCAAAAATTTCTAAAATCGGGAAATAAGAAGAAAATTCACGGTGGATTCCAATCCTTTAAAAGAAGAATCAACAACAGAAAATACATTTTTTCAATATTTTAAAGAAGAAAAAGAAGTAAGAAGAACAAGTCAAGAAAATTTTGAATTAATGGAAAAACGTACGAAAACTCAAGAATATAAAGAAGAACACAAAGAAAAACAGAAGGGACAGAAAATCCTTTGAAGTAAATAAATCACAAGGATATAAAGAAAAGGAAACAATTAAAACAAACAAGACGACTGAAAAACAATCCAAAGAAAATAAAAAAAAAAATCATTAAAGAATCCATTCTCATCTTGAAGATTGGTGTCTTCGACATTGAAGAATCTCCCTGTGGAAGGAACACCTGATGACACCCCTGGCAGCGGAAACTTCAGTGGACTTAGGTTTACGAAGTACACAAACTTAGGTAGAAATAAGACAATTATTAACAGTACATTTCGACGATTCTCGAGATTTAACTTCATTAATACAAGATTTACAAAGAATACACCAATTGCCTAACGAATCTCCTTTAACTTTTGTATCACGTTTGCAAACTCACAATGCCAAAATGCTTGCTTGCATACAGCCACAAAATTTTAATCAAGAACAAAAAATTGCACAACAAACAATTAATTAATCAAATGACGTTAAACACTCTTTTAACTGGACTAGAACCGCGATTAGGACAAACAATTAGAGCTGGAAATCCTCCAGACATATTAACTGAATCCATGAAATTCGAAAGGGAGTTACAACTCTCCTATTTCGAAAAACAAAAATTTCAAAGGCACTGAAATGTCGTAAATAATCAGAATAATATAATAAATTAATTCTTTTTTAATTTTCAACAAAAGATATGTTCAAATTGTAAAGATAAAGGACATATTCTTAATGAATGTAGAATAAGACAAAATCAAAATTTTCAAAATCAATCAAGAAATTTTTATCCACAACAACTTCAAGTAAGACAACATTTTCCAATTCAACAAAATCAAAATCAATTTTCAAGACCGCAAAATTTTAATCAAAACCAAAATCAATTCCAAAACCGATCTAATGAAAATCAACGACCTCGAAATAATCAAAATTATTTGCAACAAAATTCTCAACAAAGATATCATCATGCAAATGAATATGAAAATAATTACCAACGAGATTTTAATGAACAAAATTTTTCTAAATAACAAACAGATCAAAATTTTCAGTTAACTTCATATCTAGACGACCCACCTCTAGAGTCGCAACAACGAATTACCAAAATAGAAAATCAATTACAAATACTCAAATTAGACAGCCAAGACGAACAGAAATTTATGTAAAAAATTTTGTAACTGTTAACTCCAATAATTTGTATTATATAAAAAGACATAACAATTACTTTCAAAATTTTAATAGACACAGGTGCAGGACTTTCATATTCAAACCAAGAACGGTCGAAAAATATTCTCAAAGATATTCAGAAAACCTAGTAATTCAAGGTATAACTGATCAATCGATTTTAATAAATCAATCAACTTACGTAAGTACGTTTTAATACTGGTGACCCACAAAGTTTATATTTGCAATTTAGACATTGAGTTTGACGGTCTTTTAGGCTCAGATTTTTTAGAACATTATGATGGTATAGTTATAAAAAAATCGAAAATTAATAACAAATTTTAAAACTGTACAATTATTTAAAATGGAAGATGAGGAAATTCAAAGTAAAATTATTCCAGTACCGAACTCAAAAATAAATCAAAATGAAATAATTTAAAAACAAAATAATGTTAGAAACAAAATTTTAGTTGAACCAAGAACTGAAAAAGTAATCAAATGAAAATATAATTTAGTCAATACAGAAGCAATACTAATATAACAAGAAAAAAGAGCGGGTTTATTTACCAAATTCATTAGTAAAAATAAACCAAATTGGGAAATTCATCACTACAATTTTAAATGCAAACGCAAATACAAAATTAATTGATTTTTCAGAATTACAATTTAAAACAATTTCAAATCCACAACCAATTTTATATTTTAATAAACAAAATTTTTCAAAATCAACTATTGACCCATATGATAGAAAAAGTCAAATAAAAAATCTTTTACGGCTTGAACATTTAAACGAGGAAAAAAAGAATTAATCACAGATGTTTGTTTAAAATTTCCTGATATATTTTATATAGAAGGCGACAATTTAACGTTCATAAATGAAATAAAACAGACATTAAACACAGGCGACGCAAAACCTATTTATACAAAATCATATCGATATCCTTATGTACATAAACAAGAAATAAAAGACCCAAATATCTGACATTCTTAATCAAGGAATTATTCAACATTCGGTTACACCATGGTTGTTTCCAGTGTGGGTAGTACCTAAAAAAATTAGATGAATCGGGAAAACAAAAATGGCGTGTTGTTATTGATTACAGAAAAGTAAATAAAGTAACTGTAGATTACAAATATCCTTTACCGAATATATCAGATTTACTAGACCAACTAGGACATTGTCAATATTTTTCCACTTTGGATTTAGCTTCGGGTTTTCATCAAATAGAAGTAGACCCAAAACATATACAAAAAAAACTACTTTTTCGGTAGAAAACGTTCATTACGAATTTTAAGATGTTTGGATTGAAAAATTCTCCTTCAACTTTTCAAAGAGTAATGGATCATTATATTGGCGGGAATTCAAAATGAACGATGTCTGGTATACATGCATGATATTATAGTTGACTATTCATGAACATATTTCTCAATTAACAGAATTTTTTAAGAGACTAAAAGAAGCAAATTTAAAATTACAACCTGATAAATGTGATTTTTTAAGAAAAGAAGTAATTTATCTCGGACATGTTATTACAAAATATGGTGTAAAACCTAATCAACTAAAAATTGATTGCATAAAAAATTTTCTACAACCACAAAATCAAAAATCATTTTTAGGTTTAGCTGGTTATTACAGACGATTTATTTCTAATTTTGCTAACATTTCAAAACCATTTTATTACAATAAATCTGAAAATCGGTTGACCCTGTAGGCCATCCCGGAAACTTCCCGCTATTTTCGAACTTAAAGCGCTCAAAAATATACGTATTAGTTAATATAATAATAATTTCAGACCACAATTTAAATACTAAGTACAAATTTTTGGGTTATTAGGTCCAATGTAATATAAACACTACTGTATTAACTTGCCGATGTTTCGGTATAATTATTACCATCCTCAAGGCACTGTAAGATATAAATAAATTGATTGTAAGTTATTCTATAACTATATGGGTGATAAATTCTAATCCAAACTAATAGTGACGAAATAATATTGAACAGTTAATTAATTATTCTATAACAGATTGTAGGAAACATGTACTTATTTTAGGCACTTCAATTATTATTAGAATTAGTTATAGGTTAGTGATATATAAAAATTATAAACAAATACTCACATTAAAATTTAGTGTTTCTCGTGCATAAAAAATATAATGGCAGAAACATGCTTCGTAGCTATAATATTGAGTTTATTGAAAAATACTCAGTATATCGGCGCATACAGAAATGAGAAATGTTTATATACTTCTTGAAATGTGTGTTATTCTCGTCGAGGCTGTGACACTAATGAGATTATTTTTTAGCACTGTTAAACTTACTGTAGATAAGGGATGAATAAGTGTTTGGGAACTAAAAATGGTTGTTTATATAATAAGTAAACAAGCTTAAAGTAGATAGGAACGTAAGACGTAAATAGGTTGATAATTTTAAAATATCTAATGTATCATAAAGTTTTCATTTTATTAATTAGATTGAAATAACAGGTTTAAATGTTCAGTGTCTTGAATTTACTGATTTGAAGTTTTTAATGTTTATCATTTCTTGAAATTTTCTTTTTTCTAGATTAGATTGTTTACATATTACTGCGGTTTCGTCAAAGTTAAATTCATGATTTAAAAATTTACAATGTTCTACCAAAGATGTGAAATTAAGCTTATTTTTGTTTTTGACATCTCTCATATGTTCTTTTTTTCCTTGTTTTTAGATACCTACTTGTTTGACCTATATAACTTTTATTACAATTTTTACATGGTATTTTATATATTAAATTCGATTGTAAATCTGTTGGTGTTTTAGTTTTTAATTTGGTAAAAAAATTCTTTTTGATCATATTTTCACTTTTAAAAGCTATATTTATTTTGTTTGACATGAGGACCTTTCTTAACTTTTCCGAAAGAATTTTTACATATGGTAGTTTATAATAAAATGTTGGTTCTGTTAGTAAAGGTCTAATTGGTCGACTATTATTGTTATTCTTTATTATTATATTGATTAATGATATCGGAAAATTATTTTTGATAAAATACATTTTAATTGGTTGTAAGTTTTTTCATGAAATTGGGGACTGGATAAATTTATAGCTCTGTGTTTTAAATTCTTAATTATATTAAGTTTAGTTTTAATCGAATGTTGGGAATTGAAATTTAAAAATTTTTCTGAAAAGGTTGGTTTATGGTACCAATCAATAAGTATTCTATTCTCAGGTGTTCTTATAATTTCTGTATCTAAAAATGAAATTTTGTTATCCTTCTCAATTTCAATTGTAAATCGTAACTGTTCATGAAAGCTGTTAAAGACGTACAAAAGTTCTTCGACTTTATCTTTAGGTATAACTAAAAAAATATCATCAACATACCTTTTGAAAATACGAACATTGAAAGTCAATTTATTTAAACAAATTTCCTGTAACTGTGACATAAATAGGTTCGAACAAACCGGAGACATACAATTTCCCATTCCTAGCCCATAAATTTGTTTGAAAAATTCTCCATTAAAATTAAAATAGTTATTATCAGTGCAAAATTGATATATTTCCAAAAATATTTCTAAAGAGATTTCTGTATTTTCTTCAATTAAATGCCATCTATCTTTGATAATGTTCTTTGTCAAATCTATAGGTATATTTGTAAATATATGGAATTTTTCAAACAAATTTATGGGCTAGGAATGGGAAATTCTATGTCTCCGGTTTGTTCCGACCTAGTTATGTCACAGTTACAGGAAATTTGTTTAAATAAATTGACTTTCAATGTTCCTATTTTCAAAAGGTATGTTGATGATATTTTCTTAGTTATACCTAAAGATAAAGTCGAAGAACTTTTGTACGTCTTTAACAGCTTTCATGAAAAGTTACGATTTACAATTGAAATTGAGAAGAATAACAAAATTTCATTTTTAGATACAGAAATTATAAGAACACCTGAGAATAGAATGCTTATTGATTGGTATCATAAACCAACCTTTTCAGAAAGATTTTTAAATTTCAATTCCCAACATTTGATTAAAACTAAACTTAATATAATTAAGAATTTAAAACACAGAGCTATAAATTTATGCAGTCCCCAATTTCATGAAAAAACTTACAACTAATTAAAATGTATCTTATCAAAAGTAATTTTCCGATATCATTAATCAATAGAATATTAAAGAATAATAATAATAGTCGACCAATTAGACCTTTACTAACAGAACCAATATTTTATTATAAACTACCATATGTAAAAATTCTTTTGGAAAAATTAAGAAAGGTCCTCATGTCAAACAAAATAAATATAGCTTTTAAAAGTGAAAATACGATCAAAAAGAATTTTTTTACCAAATAAAAAACTAAAACACCAACAGACTTACAATCGAATTTAATATATAAAATACCATGTAAAAATTGTAATAAAAGTTATATAGGTCAAACAAGTAGGTATCTAAAAATAAGGAAAAAAGAACATATGAGAGATGTCAAAAACAAAAATAAGCTTAATATCACATCTTTGGCAGAACATTGTAAATTTTTAAATCATGAATTTAACTTTGACGAAACCGCAGTAATATGTAAACAATCTAATCTAGAAAAAAGAAAATTTCAAGAAATGATAAACATTAAAAACTTCAAATCAGTAAATTCAAGACACTGAAAATTTAAACCTGTTATTTCAATCTAATTAATAAAATGAAAACTTTATGATACATTAGATATTTTAAAATTATCAACCTATTTACGTTTTTCGTTCCTTTCTACTTTAAGCTTGTTTACTTATTATATAAACAACCATTTTAGTTCCCAAACACTTATTCATCCCTTATCTACAGTAAGTTTAACAGTGCTAAAAAATAATCTCATTAGTGTCACAGCCTCGACGAGAATAACACACATTTGAAGAAGTATATAAACATTTCTCATTTCTGTATGCGCCGATATACTGAGTATTTTTCAATAAACTCAATATTATAGTTACGAAGTATGTTCCTGCCATTATGTTTTTTGTGCACGAGAAACATTAAATTTTAATGTGAGTATTTGTTTATAATTTTTATATATCACTAACCTATAACTAATTCTAAATAATAATTGAAATGCCTAAAATAATTACATGTTTCCTACAATCTGGTAAAGAATAATTAATTAACTGTTCAATATTATTTCTTCACTATTAGTTTGGATTAGAATTTATCACCCATATAGTTATAGAATAACTTACAATCAATTTATTTATATCTTACAGTGCCCTGAGGATGGTAATAAATTATACCGAAACGTCGGCAAGTTAATACAGTAGTGTTTTAATTACATTGGACCTAATAACCCAAAAATTTGTACTTAGTATTAGTTAATTTTTGAGCTCTCCGAGCTCAAAATACATTTTTGAGCTCTACGTTAGGTGAAAAATCTCGAAGTTATATTAAAAAAAAACACTTTTTTTGTAATGTTTGAACTGCGATATCTTTTGAAAAAATTAACCAATCGAGATGCAGTTTGCAGCATTCAACGCAGTTTTTCAAGTACAAAAAGTTATGTGCACCAATAATCGATCCGACAAAAATTTTGAATGTTATTTAAAAAAAAAACACTTTTTTGCGAATTTTTCGTAATCGATATCTCGAACGAATAAACCGATTTTGATGCGGTTTACGCCATTCAACGCAGTTTTTTAAGTACAAAAGTTATCTTAGTACCAAAAATCGATCTGAGAGTAATTTTGAATGTTATTTCAAAAAAATATTTTCTTGTGAATATTTTGTAATCGATATCTCTTGAACGAATCAACCGATTTTGATGCGGTTTACGGCATTCAACGCAGTTTTTTAAGTACAAAAGTTATCTTAGTATCAAAAATCGATCTGAGAGTAATTTTGAATGTTATTTCAAAAAAAACACTTTCTTGTGAATTTTTTGTAATCGATATCTCTTGAACGAATCAACCGATTTTGATGTGGTTTGCGACGATCGATGTTGTTTTATAAGGAGAAGAGCTGATTAGATTTTGGAATTGATCGGTTTAGTAGTCTAAAAGATATTCCAAAAAAAAAATTTTGAAAATATTATTTTTGACATTTCTCAAAATCTACCAAGCCGAGTTGGTTCTAATTCTCAGGAAATCTAAGTTGAGTCAATCCCTTTGGAATGCCGCAAACCGTGTTTCAATCGGTCAAGCCATTCAAAAGTTTTCAGAGGTTTACATACACCGTACACATATATACACACACACACACACATACCTGTATGGCAATGCTTGTTGCAGATCATGAAATACACCCAATTGTGACACTAAGGAAGTTAGCCTACCTGTGTAATAGTCTTGGTTGTGCTTATGAGTATGCAACATGTTATTTTTTAATACACTCGCTTTTACGGCCAATATCATAAAAGACTCAATTATGGAATTTAGGGTGCCATAAAGATATGAACCATTTTAAAGTGTTAACAAGATGCCATAAGGATGGCATTCCGAAAATTCACGAAGTGTATATAATATCTTGCCATGCGTATTAACTACATTTATTTCATACAACGCAACATGATCTCTTTGGTTCATTAAACATATTTTTAAATAGGTGTCAATTGCGTTTTTATTTATCGCTGAAAGTCTTTTCATCGTTGTATTATTGTTTTCTGTATATTATTATTTTCTTGCGCATTTATTAATAAATTATTTTATTTTAGGTGTCTATACAAGAGTAATTTTATGTTTATATGTAACTCTACATTTTAACCAGATAGAACGTTTGCCATTTACTATTTTGTGTTTACGATTCCACAAGCATAGTACATTCGATTAAAAGTGCACTTTTTTGCAATCTTAATGAGGTGTCATGTCGAAAATATCCGTCAGTATGCAAATGAAAATTCACGTCATAAAACTACAATGGAATTATTGATTCACATTCCACATTATCAATATCTTTGGTTAATACTAGTCGTAAATAATATGTGGCTCAAGACAGAATTGAAGGGCTCAGTGCAAAAAAGTCGTTAAGTTGTAACGGTCCATTTTTAGATACAGTCGAATATAGAGATTCGAGATATCATGTGCGAATAAACACGTTAGCCGAGTGCGCTGTTTAAAAACGTAAATTACTTTGAAAAATTATATTTATTAATTGTGAAAAAATACCAGCAACTTGAAAGTAACCTCTGTGCTACATTTTTATAACAGTATATTGAAATCAATTTGTTTAATATTGTTATTAATTAACTGTCCTCAAAATGGGCAAAAAGGAAGATGATCAGCTACAGTCCGCGGTGAAAACATTGGTCATGAAATTGTGTTCCTCAGATGAATTTGTAAGTCAACTTAGTGAAACTATAACTAAAGCTCTAGATGCCAAATTTATTAAGCAAATAAAGTCCTTAAAGGATGAAAATATTGTAATCAAGGCTGAACTAAAAAAAACTAGAGGAAATAAATAATACTCTCAAAAAGAAATTTGGATCGAACAGATGGAGTAATAAGAAGCAAAACTCTTAGATTTTATGGCATTAAAGAAGATATAAATGAGAAACCGAAGGCAATGATCAAAGACATTATTAGCAAAAAACTGGGAATAAAAATTACGGACTCAGAAATGGATAGCTGTTTTAGAGTGGGTGAGGCAGAAAATGATAAGGTACGCCCTATTGTTGTAACATTCCCTCGTCTTGACATCAAAAAATCTGTATACAATAGTAAAAAGAAATTGAAAGGCACCGGTATTGTGATCAGAGAAGATCTCACTAGTTACAAGCTGAAGATTCTTAAAATCGTCCTGGAGAAAATAAAAAACAAGGGAATTTCCTGGACTAATAATTGCAACATATTTGTCAAATTTAATGGTGGTGAAGAAATTCTAAAAATAAGTAACGAAGAAGATGCTGGAAATTTATAATAAATATTGGTATTGTATAATTAAATAGTAAAAAATAATAAGAAAAAATAAATAAAAATCCAAATGTGTTTGCACTTTTATACGTCATGTAAATTAGAGTATTATGTTTTCAGTTCTGGTAGTATTGTTGATCTGTATGTAAATTAAATCATGTGAATATCATAAACAGCTAGAGGCTAAATAATTTCGAACTTTTTTTTGTACTTTTCTTTTCGTAGTTTTTTTTTTGTATAACAAAAATAAATATCTTTTTGCGCATTCTATACCTATAATTTCATTATTATTTGTTCTGTCTAGTTGAAACATTTTAATTTATAACAACTTTACAATTTCTCATACTGTTCTTTATTTATTAAAAAGCTAAAATAATACATACTATTATATAAAAAAAATTATTTATTATATTCTAACCATATTATACTCATTATTATGCTGTTGAAAAAATTAAAAATTGGGTGTTTAAATATAAGGTCACTTGTACCTTCATTTCTTGAATGTAAACAATTAATATTGGTAAACAACTATGAAATCTTTTCTGTTTGTGAAACATGGCTTAGGAATGATATTCCTGATAATCTAATACATATTGACGGGTATAAAATCTACAGATATGATCGTGACGCTAGGGGTGGTGGACTTTGTATGTATATCAAAAATACTTTAAATGCCTCACTTATTGATGTAAGAAACAATATTATTGAACAATTGTGGATAAATTTAAAATGTAAAACTGAAAATATTGCGATAGGGGCTGTATATAGACCTCCAACTCTAGATACCAATATATTTCTATCTGAATTTGAGGATACATTAGGATTAATTTATCCGACGGTTAATGACGTTATATGTATGAGAGACTTTAACATTGATATGTTAAAATTAGAAACTTTAGACAACTTTTTTTCTGTTTTAGATTCATTTAGTTTAAATCAAATTATAGATACTCCAACCCGAATTACGCAAACGACCACAACTTTAATCGACCTTATACTAGTTGGAAGGGAGGAAAACGTGGTAGAGAAAGGCGTCGTTGACTGTCAAATCTCCGACCATCAATTAATATATTGCGTAATAAAGGTAACTGGTAAGAAACATGGACCTAAAATGTGTACCTATAGAAGCTTTAAAAATTTTAATTATCAAGCATTCGAACGCGATCTCTTCACTATCCCATTTTTTAACATTTTTAACCAAAATGATGTAGATGAAAAAGTGTCATTTTTAGTCATGAATCTCACAAGTCTTTTCGATCAACATGCACCTATTGTAACATCCAGGGTCACAAAACCTCGTGCACCATGGTTAACAAATACGATAAAATTAATGATGTCAACCAGAGACAAGGCACAAAGAAAATATAACAAAACAAAAAGTGAAGCACACCTTCAATTTTATAAACAAATGCGGAATTATACCACAGAAGCAATAAAAAAGGGAGAAGAAAGCTTATTTAACTTTTCAATTAAATAATTCTACACCTAAAGACTGTTGGAAAATACTTAAAATGAATAAAATAATAGCAAAAAAATAAAACAAATGAGATTCCAAATGTTCTAAAAAATCCGAATGACTTAAATAACCATTTCATTAATGCGATACCAGCAACTAGCCCCTCCATTGATTTAATAAACTTTTATGAAACTAATACTCTTTGTAATGCCAGCTTTCAATTTCAGGTAGTAAATGATTTCACTGTCTACAAAATTATAAATGAAATATCTACCAATTCATCAGGATGCGACGGACTTAATATAGAACTAATAAAATTGTCATGTCCACATATCTTACCTTACATTACACATATTATTAACTTCTGTCTAACCGAAAATGTTTACCCCTCTATGTGGAAAAATGCTGTGGTTACAGCTTTACCAAAAAAAATAAATCCTGAGAATTTTCAAGATCTTCGTGCCATAAGCATATTGCCTACTTTTTCTAAATTACTTGAAAAGATAATGGAACAGCAATTAAGAGTACACTTATCTATTAATAACATCATACCTAATGTACAATCTGGATTTAGGCCTGGCCATAGTTGTACTACGGCGCTGTTGAATGTAGCGGATGATATCATAGGGGCGATCGATCGAGGAATGTGTACTATCCTTGTTCTCCTTGACTTCAGCAGGGCGTTTGATACTATTAACTATCAAACACTTAAAGCAATCTTACATTATATCGGATTGTCTGAAGGTGCTATTATGCTGTTTAACAGTTACATAAGTAATAGACAACAAAAAGTTCGTGTTGGAAATTAATGTTCAAATTATTTAACTCTCAAGTCAGGTGTACCTCAGGGGTCAATTTTAGGTCCATTACTTTTTTAACATTTACTCCAGTCAGTTGATAAAATCTCTGTCTTACTGCTTGTCTCACTTTTATGCAGACGACGCCCAACTCTATCACTGTTTCTCGCCAAATGAGACAGATAATGCCTGTGCCAATATTAACGAGGATTTTAAACATTTTGTTGGAATGTCTGAGGACCACTGTTTAGTTATAAATCCTAATAAATCTAAAGTCATGATTTTTGGTCCTAGGCATTACAGAAATGAAATAAATAATTCTGTACAAATTTATGTAAATAATATGATAATAGAATCAGTGGATGAAACGAAAAATTTGGGAGTCATATTTGATACTAATCTAAGATTTAAAACACACGTTAACAAATTAGTACAAAAAGCGTATAATGCTCTGAAATTAATATATGGTAATCGGCATTATCTACCGTAGAAAACTAAAGTTGCCCTATGTGAATCTTTAATCTTGTCATTACTTAATTTTGCTGATAGTGTCTACGGTCCTAATTTAACTAGCTTGTATAAGAATAAAATACAAAAAATACAAAACTCTTGTTTAAGACTGATTTTCGGTATTCGGAGACGAGAGAGAATCTCACATAAACTGAGGGATATAGGCTGGTTAAATATGGAAAATAGACGATTACTTCATGCAGCCTGTTTATATCATAAAATCATAATAAACAAGTCTCCTCAATATTTACATAGGAAAATAAAATTTAGAACCGATGTGCATAATCTTAACGTTCGGTTCAAAGGTTTGTTAACTCCTCCTCTTCATCGTACTGAGACATTTAAAAGGTCCTTCCGGTATCAGATATGCAAAGTTTTCAATTCTGTCCCTTGGCAATTAAAAAATAACAATCCAGCTCAGTTTAAAACTAAATTTAAATCATTTTTATTTACAAAACAATGTCAACAATAAAATATTTAATTATGTATCGTTTTATTTTAGCTCCAGTTTCATGTCTATATTCCGTCCATATTTTACAGTTGCATTATTAATTAATTTTAATTAGACAGCAGTATATGGTATTTTTTATTAATTGTTAATAATTAGAGGATTATTTTTTGTTGTTAAAAAATATTGGTTGTATAACTACATGTTTTTCTTTTCCAATGGTTAAGTGTAAGAAAAATGCTGTACGAGTTGCAGTAATTTAACTTCGCCGTTTATTTTTTACCAATACACTTGTTGATTTTCTAAATCTATGTATTTAATTGTAAAATTTATGATGGTAGATATAATAAAGACGTTTATTATTATTATTATTATTATTATAATTAACTTTCGGTTTATTTAATGCTAATTGCATAAATTGGTTTGAGGTCAACCTTAAAAATTCTAGAACCGATTTAAATAAATTGTAAATCCTTGATATGATCCAAGCGACCACTGGACCTTTAGTGCACCAGCGAGAACACTGCGGTGTGTGGGGACAAGGGGGGAACGCTGGTACCAGGACGGTTAGGTTTTTTGAAAGCGACGCTGGGTAGCCACGGTGAAGTGTGGACCTGGGTGTTGTCTGTTGTCTTGCTATTTTTATGTTACCGCTACCTTTATGTTGCGTTAGAGACAAGACCTGTGCTTTAAGGCAGTTAGTTGTGTGTACATTGCGGGCACTACGTTCGAGATTTTGTCTGGCTGAGCTGTTATGGTTAAGAAGTTACGAAGTATGTAACCTAAGAAAGCTATTTGAGATGGTAAGGTTATCTTCCTTCCAATTATTGTTCCAATAGGTACATACCTATTAAGTAATAAACAGCCAGCTTCCGCTTTGAGGGCGAGCTGGAAATTTGAAAAATAAATTTGCATCAACGGGCTGATTTGCCTGTCTAATGAACTAGAGGTGGGAAAAGCCCCCTAGACTTTTTTTTGCTATTGAGCTGTACGAGACAATTTAATGAAAACTAACCGTTCTTTCCCCCTTTCAACGGCACTAGTGCATTTAACTTTTTTAGACTTATATAACTAAAAAAAGAAAGGCGGGTAGCGCCCTAAACAAACTCCTTAAGTGAACTTAAGTAGGATTTCTGTGGTTTTAGTTTTAAGTTGGTGTATGGTTAATTACTTGCTTACCACGCCCTGAATGAGCCTTTTTTGTATGTTAAATTATGAATATATGTATTTTTTTATTTTGTTGTTTCATTTGAGAACTACAATAAAGTTAATTAAAATAGCAGAAGGCAAAACCCCTCGTTACAAAGCCACATTTTTTCTTTGCGAGATATTGTGTGTTGAATATTTCAGTATGTTCCCACATCTCATGTCGTATTTCTTAGAATATCCAATTTTTTATAGTAGGTGGTCATACTGAAGTTCAATAAATAGTCATAGTTCCCATTTTTGAAAATCTGCTTAAAATTTGAAAAAAAAAATTTTTCGATTAGGACTTAACCACTTTTTGCACCAAAATTGAACAAAAATTTATTAAAACGGAAAGTATGGTGTGAGAAAAATTATATTATAAACATTTTTTAACATTTTAATCGATAACAGGTTTGTATTTTTGTAAAAAGTCAAAGAAACATTTTTTTTTTTTGAGAAACGAAAAACAAATCAAAATTTATTTATTTTAAAACTTATTCTGAATAATGAATATACTATTCATAAACATCGATATCACTCCCTATACATTCGTCAACGATTCCAGTATCTTTGCGATTGGGTGTAGCGACATTTACGGAATTAAGAAGGGTTCTTCTATAGAACTCAATGTCTCCTGTAGTAACTAACGTCAGTAGTTTCTTTACGCATTTCATTTTCTTATCCTTTCTTTTCAAATAGGTGTCACCATATGCCAACTTAGGTTCATTGCAAATTTTCCGGTTCATACCCATTTTGTAAAGTGGCATTTCAAAAAAGGGACCAGTCATGGTTTCCCTGGCATGTACATGATTTCCAGTTTCAAAAGTACCCATCTAGTTTTAGAAATACGTGGTACGGAAGGTTTCGTGTAAGGCTCGATACAATCCTTGAAATTTTCTACTTTGATTACTCTGTCACCTAACACTAACTGTCCATTGGATCTGAGGCTATGTTGAACAAATACCACGTCAAACGGATTTTTCTTCCTGCACGACTGTTCAATGTAACTTTCGGGATTATCAACTTTCTCCATTTTCAGCCTCTTTTTCTCAATAGCAGCAAAATCTCTATCAACTGGCATCATTGAATGCCCAGGAACTGGATACACTATTTCGATAAGATTGAAAACATTTTTTTTTGCATAACTGGTCCAAAAATGTAAAAAGATCTATTTTTATTCTGACTAAAAGCATTGTCACAAAATATCTTGAGCTTGTTCTCTTGAGGTTCTTTGTGATATTTTATGTAGTCAAATAAGCAAAATTTTCCGTGTAGCAATACATGCTTGCTTTATGAGTTCGCAAATTATGGATGTCGAAAACATGTAGCCATAGCTGACTTACATAATACTCATCTTGAGCGTTGGTTACCGGTAAAGGCAGATTATTTTTAAAATCAAGGCATATTCTCATTTCTGATGCATCAGGCGAATTTTTTGAGCTTCTGCAAGAGCTGTTTTATATAGAGGATAGTCTAAAAAATTTTTAAAATGGCTCCTATAAAATTTATGCAATTGAACGCTAGGTCACTAGTATCAAATAAAGGCAATTTTGAAATTATACTAAAACAATATGATATAGATGTGGCATTAATACAAGAAACTTGGTTTCCACCTAATTATAACATTCTATTTAAGGGCTATAAAGTAATACGGCGCGATAGAGACGATGGCAGAAGTGGTGTTACAATATTGGTAAAAAATAAATATAATTTCTCAGTTATGGATACTTACAATTCGGAGTATTTAATGTCTGTGGGTATACAGTTGAAACTAGCTGAAAAATCGGTGTTATCTCTTTTCTCGGTGTATGTAAATCCAGGTACAATTCATGTTAATTCGAATATTCTTAATAGGATAATATTTAACTCCTCCGATAAAAAAATTGTTATGGGAGATTTTAACGCACACCATCAAATATGGGGATATGAAATAAACGATAATTATGGAAATTAATTATTAGATGCTATAGATTCACAAAATCTAATCTTAATAAATGACGGATCACCAACAAGAATATCTCGTCCACACGAAAGAAAGTCTGCCATAAATCTGACTCTATGTTCTCCTGAACTTTTCGCCGACTTATCTTGGAAAATTTTTCAGGATAATGCTGGATCTGACCACTTACCGATACTTGTGGAATACAATAATACATGTGAAATAAAGAAAATACCGCCTAAAAGCAAGTGGAATACTAAACTAGCTAATTGGGATTATTTTTCTGAGGTAGTAAATAGCAATCTACAACTAAATTCTGTAAATACATACGAGGAATTCCAGAAAGTCTTAGAAAATTCTGCTGATAGCAGCATCCCTAAGTCAAAAATTAGCCCATCTCAACAGTCAATACCACTACACTGGATAACACCATCTTGTTTAGAGTATATGGATCAGAGAAAAACAGCTCTCCAAAATTACAAACATAATTGTAGCCAAGAAAATTACCTGACTTTTAAAAAAGCTGAAGCAAAAACCAAGCGTCTAATTAAAATGACAAAGAAAATGGCATGGAGAAAATATTGTGAAAATCTGTCAAATAATACAAACACTGCAGAAATGTGGCAAACAATGCGCTTTTTAAAAAATAGTCGGAATATTCCATCCACGTATCCTACGGATTATACTTGGTCTGATGAATTTATGGCCAAACTCTCTCCTCCAACCGCAGTGGAGGAATTTTTAATAGAAGATATGAAAAATAATAATGTAATTTTGGAAAGCCCCTTTAATATCGTAGAATTACAAGCAGTGTTGGGTAACTTAAAAGAAACATCACCGGGACTAGATGGATTTACATACGCTATGATCTCACATCTACCTACAGAGGCACAATTAATTCTGTTGGATATATACAATAATATTATGGAAAATGGTAATATCCCCCCGGATTGGAATGTATACCTATTGTAGCTATTTTAAAATCACAATCGGCTAGCTCTTATAGACCATTAGCACTTAGTTCGTGTATAAAGAAAATATTCGAACATTTACTGAAAAAATCGCTTAGAATGGTACTACGAACACGAAAACATGTCACCTAGATTTGGCTTCAAGAAAGGTAGAGGAACTTTGGACAGTTTAACAACTCTATGTACTGATATATATATTCAGCTTTTTCTAAAACGATGAAACAGTTATGGCTACATTCATAGACCTTAGAGCGGTATTTGATAACGTTAATATACATATATTATTAAAAAAACTGGTAAATTTAAAATTGCCTTTGAAATTTATATTAATCATAAAAAAAATTTTGTGTGACCGGATTTTATATCTTAGATCAGATAAGGTACCTCTAGGACCCAGAGTAGCTCAACTTGGACTTCCACAGGGCTCAGTTTTGAGTCCAATTTTATTTACTATTTATATATAAAGGATTATCTTCAGACAGAAGTCCAAATAATTCAATATGCCGACGATATATGCATTTATACTTGTCATAAGACTATCCAAAAATGTTTGCAGATCGTTCACAACACCATCAAGAGCTTAGATCAATGGTTAATATCAAAAGAGCTAGATATGTCGGACAACAAATCGTCAGTTGTATTTTTTACTAGAAAAAGACTTCAACTGGAGGATCACATTCATACGTCCAGCTACAAATTTACAGTTAAGTCTCAAGTGAAATTCTTAGGCCTAATCCTAGATAAAAGATGAGCTGGATTCCGTACATAAACTGGTTAGTTCAGAGATGCGAAAAAAATATTAATCTTTTAAGAAGCATATCCTCAACCTGGCTTGGAGCAGATCCAAATGTATGTTTAACAATATATAAGGTATATATTAGAGCTATATTAGACTACGGCTCTTTTCTCTATGGCAACGCCTCTAACACTCAACAAGAAAAATTAAATAAAATCCAATATAAAGCTTTACGTATATGTCTGGGAGCGATGAAGTCCACACCCACTAATGCACTACAGTAGAGTCTGCAGAAATGCCGTTACATCTAAGAAGAAAAAATGTTGTGTTATAAATTTTTGTCAATTAGGCTGGCAGTCATAAATGATTATATGATGGATAACATTTTCAAACTAACTATGAAAACACTCACTTTTTCATACTGGATTCATAAGAAGACTCCTACTTTTATAGATTGCTTCACTGATATGCTCAATTATAAGGATATAATTCACCCATCAGTCACCATTTTTCCGGCTTTTGATTTTCCATATCACCTTTATATCAACAAACCGACCATCAATACCCAAATACAGAAAAACTCCCTCAACAATATTGAATATGAGGCAAATGTCAACTCACTATACCCTAATTGCCTGAAAATATACACAGATGGATCGAAAATGAGCTCTGAGTTAGTCGGATGTTCATATTACTGCCCTTACTTTCAAGAAGAGGCTATGTATAAACTACCATAGAATACCTCTAATTTTATGGCTGAAGCATTTGCGATATACAAAGCGTTGGGATTTGCTAAAGATAAAGCACAATTTTCTAATGTTGTTATTATAACTGACAGCTTAAGCATAATGCAGAAACTTTCGCAGCCCTCCTGGTCTCCTAAAACTAATTTCCTTATATTAAAAATTTTAGAAGAATATTATGCTTTAATTTCAGGAAACAAAATTGCAACTTTAATCTGGGTAAAAGCTCATAAAAGTAACGTTGGTAATATTGTTGCTGATTTGCTAGCAAAAAGAGCCACAACAGAAGGTGAGCCAGTCAGCCTATCTCTTTGCCCATTTGATGTATTCTCTTTATGTAAATCAAAAATTAATGACGAATGGCAAAATCTTTGGCAAGAAACTAATGCCGTGAGAGGCCATTCATATTCGCTCAAACAACCTACTATAAAAAAGGCCTTGGTTTTATAAATGTAAACAAAACAAAAAAGTCATCTCTACAATATGTCGAATACGATTTAATCATGGTTCTTTCCCTAGCCATCTTCATAAAATTGGTGTACTAGACAATTCTTACTGTGACTGCGATAACATATCAATTGGTGACGTCAACCACTATTTATTTACCTGCAGCAAGTATCAAACTTACAGAACAGAATTGTTTAAAGCACTAACCGACAACAGAGTTATATTTCCGGTGAATGAGAATGAAATTCTATCACTTCCGGGGATATTAATATTTTCTTGGACATGCTGGAACAACTGTTGATACATTCCTCGTCTAAATATAGTAAAATGATTGTGAGTGGAGATTTTAATATAAACTTTAGAAGTGCTTCCCACTCATTATCTGATTTGGTATGTCTGATCTCGTCTTTTGGTTTAGAAGTCACCATATCAGACTATACTAGGATTACATCCCACTCAATGACATGTATTGATAACATTCTCACTAACCTAATGGATGACAGCTTTGAGACTGGTGTCATAGATCCTTGCCTATCAGATCATCTGGGGCAATTTATAAATATTGTAAAAGCAAACAAAAAACTCTACACAAAAGAACTGGAGAAGAAACATTAAGGCAAAGGGCATAAATAAGCTAAGAGTTTCACTAAATGACATTAAATGGAATTTATTTAATTCAAACTCAAACGCTACTTATTTGTCCGAATTTTTAGTTAGCACTTATTCTTCTCTTATTGACAAGTATTTTCCACTAAAGGAATGTAAAATAAGCCACAATCCTCCTGTCCAGTGGTTTAACGACTCACTAAGAGATATGAGGGACACACTCTGTTGTGTAAAAACTATTGCAAACTGCTCTAAGGATTTCACTATATATAATACTTTAAAAAAGGATTATAAATACAAATTAATTAAATCAAAAAAAGCTGATTATGATTCTTTTATTGAAAATTCTAATAACAAAGCACGCGACAGCTGGAAATTAATAAATTTTGAGAGAAACAAGTATACATCTAGCACATCATCAGAACATGAAATCTCAATAGACTCTTTTAATAAATATTTCGCTAATATAGCTGAGCATTTTATAAAGTTGTTACCTACAGTGAATGTTAGTGCAACAAAGTTTTTAAAAAATTTACCTACAACCCAGTCATCCTTTTTTCCTTGAACCAGTAACTACATTTGAGGTTGCTGAGGCCGTAAAGAATTTAAGGGATTCATACTGCTCTGATATTTACGGCTTAAACGGTCGAATTCTGAAAGATACCATAGATATAATTCTAGTCCCACTTACACTACTTATTAATTGCTGCTTTAGTGAAGGCGTTTTTCCGGATGTGCTAAAGGTTACCAAAATCATACCGATTTTTAAAAAAGGTGATATCAGTGTTAAAGATAACTATCGCCCCATATCTATCATTCCAATGTTCTCAAAGATTATAGAAATTATCTTGAAAAATAGATTTGTTAACTATCTTAATACTCACAATGTTTTAAACTGTTGTCAATATGGTTTTAGGAAGAAATGCTCAACCACAAATGCTGTATTTGAAATAGTGAGTAACATAGTCGAGGGTCTGGAGAGTGGTAAGCATGTGGCTATCAGCTTATGCGATCTCTCCAAGGCTTTCGACTGTGTATCTCATGCGATTCTTTTAGATAAGTTAAACTTTTACGGTATCAGAGGTATCTGCCTAAATCTCTTTCATTCCTATCTCAACAACAGACAACAATGTGTATCAATAAATGGTATAAATTCGGAATTTCTAAAAATTAACCATGGAGTGCCTCAAGGTTCTGTACTGGGACCTCTACTGTTTATTTTATATACTAACGATTTCTTTCACTTTATGTCTCCGGTAAAATGTATTGCATATGCAGATGATACATCTATTTTGAATCACAATCCTAATATTAGCAATTTACACAACGACTGTGCTAGATCCCTCCAGCAAGCTTCCGAATGGTTCTCTTCAAATATGTTAAAGCTAAATGAAGATAAGACTCAAAAGCTCATCTTTTCTACTAGTAGTCATTTAATACAAGGAGACAGCATCAAAATCCTAGGTGTAGTTCTTGATGACAATTTAAGTTGGTTCAACCACATTGAAGAACTATCAAACAAATTATCTAGTTTAATCTTTTTGTTCCATAGGCTTAAAAATTTAGTTTGCCCTAGCACTCTAAGAACATGTTATTTCTCCATGTTTCATTCTTACATTAGTTATGCAATACTTCTGTGGGGTGGATCATCTCACGCAGTTAAAATTTTTCGTCTCCAAAAGAGAGTGGTCAGACTGATTAGTGACGCTGGCTGGTTAGATCACTGTCAACCAATATTTAAGAGATTTAGTATAATGCCAGTTCCTTCACTCTACATGTATACTATGTTATTAGAAATTCATAAAAATAAAGCCAAATTAGCTACAAATTCAAATTTCCATAATTATAGCACCAGATCTGCTTCCCTACTCAGACAGCCTCATCTTAGATTAACAAAATCGAAAAAAAACACATTAAACCTCCAATTATATAATCATGTTCCTACTGAAATAAAAGCTCTTAATTTTAATGGCTTTAAGGCCAAGATTAAAAGGCACTTTTTAAATTACTGTTTTTATACAATAGAAGAATTTTTTAATACGCAATTTTATTAACAAATAATTCACAGATTATTCTTTTATAAGCCTTCCTACATACTTGTGATGCTCTGATTTGCCCATCATTAATAAATCCATATACTTTTTTTATACGTTTGTATTTTTATTATTAGTCTATTATGTGTACATCTAACTTTTATATGTTTATACATGTTTATCTATATATGTATATATTATTATTTATACTTTCTTGTAGTCTACAAAGCAATTACATTGTTTTTTAATTTCATTTTTTATTATATGTATGTATATATTTTTTATTTGTTTCAAATATTTTGTAACCTGTATATTTTTTTTGTAATTTTGACCTGCCACAAATGTATCTCTATATGTAAAGTGGTTAAATAAATCTATCTATCTATGTATATTATTTTTTATTTTTTGATAATTGGTATAAAATGAATGTAATGCTGACCTTCTTTCTTTAATATTTTCCCATCTCATGATGTTGAAAATACTGATAACAAAATTGTACTCACTCTGTAGTTCCATAAAAAGATATCACCTGAGCATGATCCTAGAACACTTGGCTGACAATCTAAGGGATGTTCCAACCCTCATACATACGTGGTTTCTGACTGGTGAGTTAATTATAATTTTAAGAAACTGTCCTATATCCTATGAATTGACTGGAGGGTGTATGGTAACTTTAAGTAAAAAATCAGAGTTGGCAAGATAATATATGCTGTGGTAACTTCAGCTTAGTTTACATGAAGATAACTCGTACAGGACAGTACAATACAGAAGCAATACGGTAAGACAAAAAAAGAAGCCTAAAAAATTATTATGTGTTACGCCTCTGGCAGATAAGAATATTAACTGATATGAATTTAGAAAACACTCACCCTAGATTTGATGAGGCCTTTTACTAAATTTTACATAGATTCTTGGAAGATTATACTAGAGAAATTTGAGCTAGCAATATGGCTGTCTCTTATCACATCCATCTTCTCCAATCTTGTGACATTTAATCAAAAAAACTTCTGACAGTATTTCTGATTTATTGCCAACTTTTCTCAGATTAAAATTTACTATTTAATTTAAAAATAAAATTATTGACCTCAAATCAAAGAAATAAAACTGATGGACTAATAATTCTACAACCTTTTAGGAACTCCTATTTCCCACATATTATCACCAATTTGTTTTTTCTGTTTTAGGTTTACCAGAAAATATGCTAAATTGGATTGTTCATATAAGATAAATACTATTAAACTGCCTTAAATTTCTAAGGATAACGTCTTCTCCACAACACAGTGCTGGACCGTGGCTACTATCGGCGAACAGCTCCATTTTTACAATGCGATTCTATCTGTTTATTATATTATGTTGCCTGCCTAACTTTTTGTTAAAAAAACATCTTTGTATAAAACAATAAATAAAGTTGAAATTCATAAACGTTTGAATGTTTAATTTCTACTATTAATTTTCAGAGGTTCGTTAAATCAAAATAAATTATCTAGGTATGCAACCAAACATACGATCTTAACATTTCTTGTTCTACAAGGGGTTGCATATGAGTGTTGAACAGAATGTATTATACTTCATTAACATACAGGGTCTTCCAACCGTTACAATATATATATATATATAAAGTTGATTTTCCTTTTGACTTCTTGAACTTTATTTATATTTTTTATAGTAATTGTGTTCTTGGGCTTTTGTTTCTTTAATGATAGATTTGAATGAAAACCTAAATTGTTTATTTATTCATAAACACATTTCACAAACGTTTCGGTGGCTGTTTTCCACCTTTTTCAATACAATGACTTAAACGAAAAAATAATCCGAGGTGGAACTTTATAGTTTACAATAATGCTACTTAATTAATAATTTGTGCGTATAGCGAGCACATCACTTTTTACTGTTTTACACTAACCGATGATATTTTTGTGTTTACAACTAATGTTGAACTATATATATATATATATATATATATATATATATATATATATATATATATATATATATATATATATATATATATATATATATATATATATATATATATATATATATATATATATATGTATATATATATATATATATATATATATATATATATATATATATATATATATATATATATATATATTATATATATATTATCTAGGTATGCAACCAAACATACGATCTTAACATTTCTTGTTCTACAAAGGGTTGTATATGAGTGAGTGAGTGAATGTATTATACTTCATTAACATACAGGGTCTTCCAACCGTTACTATATATATATATATATATATATATATATATATATATATATATATATATATATATATATATATATATATATATATATATATATATATATATATATATATATATATATATATATATATTGTTACAATATCGACTTATCTAGGTATATAAGTTAGTAAAAATAAAATATAATAACATAAATCGGGTGACATAGTAAAATAACAGTTGGAATTATTTATAAGTAAAAATAGACTATTATAAAATGAATTTTAGAAAGAAACAGAGTTAATAAGCCATATACAGAGACAATTTATAGATTGGAAAATATTATTATGCATTGTATGAGTAATAAATGATTTTGAAAACAGTGAAATATGATTTTCTTGAATTTTGCGGACAGATGAATGAATAGGGGTAGTATTGTGTATAAAAGCAAACATAAAATTTCAATATAAAGTTAGAATAGGTTAACATAAATGTTTGTATGATAAAAATTTGTTAATTGACATGGACGAAGAATAAAACTGGTGTCGTAGTGTAGATTTCAGCCAGCAACTCTGTTGAACCCAAATGTGTCGATCCAATGTTGAGTGACGACTTGTAGTTATAAAAGCACCAAAGACAGTCAGAAAGCTAAAAAAATTATCAAATGTTAGAACTAGTATGTAAAATAGGTAAAGTTTAGGCTATGGGAGATAGGACAAGGACAGTGATTATGTAAAATAGGTAAGATTTAATTAAAAGTGAGACAATATGAAACACATCGTTTCATGGTGAAAATAAACTGTATAGTTGTAAAATGTAATAGACATACCAAAGTATAAGTAGTGTGTTGTATACAATCTATTTGTCAGAGTACGATAGATAAGGAACTGCAAAAGTGATGTTTATGAACCGCAGACAGGCCTGGAAATGCTTACTGAGGTGAAATTCTTCAGTCATTAATCTGAAAAGTATATAGAGTATAAACATTTTTGTTAAAATAGTTCTAAAAGTATAAGTTATACAGAGAACATTGAGATTATTAGGTAGTAATGGCAAGAACATTAAACAGTGCTACGTTTTATAAATTAATGTCTTGTTTTGCAACAAAAATGTGTTGTATAGTCAGAAAAGGTGAAAGACTTACCTAGTCATGGGTGAGCACATAGATTGGAACAGTTAAATAGTGTCCAGCCATCAAATTAAGTGGAATGTGAATGTTCAGGTAACAGTGAGATGTAAAACCACTCACAGCTTCTGTAATTTTGTGTAAACTTAAGACTTTTAACAGCCTGGTGCAAGGACAATATCCCATAGACATTTTACAAATGAATTTAGGGCAGCAGTATGTGTATTTAATTTGCTAGACATCAATGTTGGTGAAGGTATATGATCTACGAATAAAACATGTCATATCAGAATAAAATTGTATTAGTATAAGTGAAAATGTATTAGGATAAGTAAGGTAGGGTTTAAAATTGTGTTATTTGTTAAAATAGATAATATGTTCTGAGTTGAATATTAAACAGTAATTCTATATTTATGGTTGTAAATTAAGTTAGGTTAGGAGTGTAGAAAAATTTTGATAAAACCCAGACTATTGTATGTTAAAAGATGGGGAAAATTTTGTTGTAAATGAATATCAAAATAGTTTTTCACAAGGTTCATTCATAGCTACAGGAACATAGAAAATAGAAAATTTATAAAAATTTAATAAAAAACATAGTAGGCTAAAAGTTGAATTTTGACAAGTAAATTAGAAATCAAGCCATATAATTGGATGATTTCGAGCAGAGACACAGTTTTTGATGGTGCTCCGAGGGGTGTACTACTCTCTTTTGTTAAAAACTCCTAACCTCAAATTTGAAGCATGGCTTGCTAGATAATAAATTTTGGAAAATAAAGTGTTTGTGAGGTTAGAAATGAAAAGGAAATAAGTTAAAAGAAAAATTATCCTGTTCCATGTTCCTGGAAGTTATTTTTATTTATTTTAATTATCAAGAAATGTTTTAAAGAATGTAAACTTACCTGTCAGTAATTTTAAGTAATCCAACCAGTGTCACAGTGAATCAACAAAGTAAAGTGCAAGTAAATATGCCAC